>JACGAQ010001008.1:0-76578 GCA_014119065.1 Orius insidiosus
AACAGTACAGCGTCCAAGATACAATTAGACCGTAACTATTTCCACCGAGAGAGCTTTTATGTCTGTTGAAAAAAAAAATCTTTTTCAAACATTTCGCTAATCGTCCTTCAAATTAGCCGTGGCGAAGGCCTAGGTCAGTGAGAGAAAACTGTGCCAAACTTCGTGGTTCGCATATTCGGAACGCGTAGTTTATTTCTTTTTCTTGGAAAAAAAGTATTTTAAATTCAATATAAGGGGACAAAAAAAAAAGCACTAGTCTGGAGCTAGACGGGAATTCCTCAAAGAGGAGCAACTACTTAAATAGATTTTACGAAGTATCGAAACTGAAGGTCTTCACCCAGACAGGCCACACGCAGAGGGCGAGAACGCCCCTAATTTCTCCCTACTATATTTTCCGAGTAAAATTATTTTTTAATTAATAAACTCAATTAAATACAAGGGGTGATTGGTAAAAATTTCAAGAAGATTGGGACCAAGTAAGCCAAATGTCAAGAGCTTATTTAGAATTTCGCAAAACTGGCGGAGATATGAGGAAAACCCGGAAAATTTTCGAAAAAAAAAGGAAAACCGGAAAATTTTTCGTAAAAAACATTCCCCTCCCTTCTTCTTACCTCTTTTACACTTCCCCTCCTTATACTTTCCCTCCTTATACTTCCCCTCCTATTCCCTCGTTTCTCCCTCCTATACTTCCTATATTACTTCTCTTTAAGGAAGTTCGTGGAAGCTCCAGACTTTATCTTGATATTGAAATTTATTTTTCTCTAGTAGACAAAATATGATCAAATTTCGCTACTATGAGGAAGTACCTGCGCATAGTCAGTACTTCATTAAGGTAAAAAGAAAAAAAAAACATAGCTAGTAAAATTTTCTCATCAAAAAAGCTTTTTGAATTTCCAAGTACCGCCTGGTACGAATCAATAAACGAGTTTTTGATCGAATGATTGAAAAAAAGGTTCAACAATCACCTTTTTCATTTTTAGCTATTTTTTACCTCCGTCCCGAATAGAAAAAGATTTTTTCGACCAAAAAATGAAATTTGAAATTTAAAAAAAGCACTTACAGTAAAAATTTGCGTTTTAATTTTTTTTATGGTTGATTTTTAAATGTCCGAAGGTTAAGGACCCAATTTTGTTTAAATTCAATTTAGTTGAGTCTGAACGTTCTGACCTAGGGTCATCCGTTGTCCATTGTACGTAGATAATCTCCATCCTGCCCCGACAATAGTTTAACGACGAGATCCGACAGTTAGTAAATTATTAACTAATCGGCTCAGTCGTTGTAGAGAAGTTTAAAAAAAATTGAGTTGAAAAGACTGGAAGAACTGGAAAAAGTGACCTTCGAGACCAAGGACATATTTTTTTTTCTCTCCGTGCGAATATCTACATACGAAAATAGCGTGTTGAATCATTCAACGGGTTTCACCGGTTCCAAGTAGAGTGTTTGGTAATATCTGAGCGGCGATCTAATTAGTTTAAGTCTCATTGTTTCGGCGAATTGATAACCGAGAGCGGAGGAGCGGCCGAAGTGGGATAAGGGTCATTTCGCCTTACTTCGATTTAGCCGAAAAAATTCCAGAAGATGCCTCTTTATGTGTTAAAAACTGACATAAATTTTGATCAAAAAACGGAACGGTTTTCGAGAAAAACAGGTTTTTTTTTTCTAGGAAAACCTGAATATCTCGAGAACTAATGATCCTACAGAGCTCATTTTTTCGTATATTGCATAACATCTAAAGACGCATCTTTGATAATTTTTTGAAAATTTTCCCTAACGAGTGAAAAATTAATTTTATAACTTTTGTAAGGTCAGAAAAAATAGTTTCTTTCAACGTGGTGACACCAAATTAATACAGATTTAGAAGGACCTAAAATGTACCTCTCATAATTTTTTCACATTTTTCGAGGTGGTAGAACAGTATTTTATAAATTTTTTTCTGAATTTTACGCTGTATTTCGCAATACAAAGTGAGTGGTGAAGTTAAAAATTAATTTTATTGTAAAAAAAATAAAACAATAAAAATAAATATATAGGTTAAAAATGAAACTCAGCCCAGGGTAAATTTGAATTTTGTAGATTTTAGCCGAGTTTCATTTTGTACACCTAGTAGTTCATTTTTTCAAAATTTTGAACATTTTAGGCGTTAAAGTCATCAAAAGTTGACCTTCTCCGTCTAAGAAGGTTATTGAAGTATAACCATTAAGAAGGTTAATCTTAAAGGCTTGTAAATCGTAAACCGTTACAGATATTGAAAAAATGCACTAAATACAATCTGTTGGAAATTTAATTCTCTTTAATTTTTATTCTATTCATTTTTTCTCTAGGACGCACTGTTTTCAAGATAAATTTATTTTTAAAAAAAATTATTTTCCGAAAATGGTGCATCCTAGAAAAAAAGTAATTAAGTGCAAATTTATAGAGAATTAAATTTCCTACATGTTTTATTTATTAGGTGTACAAAATAGAACTCAGCCACAGGGTAAATTTGAATTTTGTAGATTTTAGCCGAGTTTCATTTTGTAAATCTAATAATTGGAAGAATAATGGAAGTTTCATACTCGACAGATATCGTAAGATGGTGATGTGCCATAATTTGTGATTATGACACATTTTCCTTATTCTTCGAATAATTTATTTTTTATTTCTTATCTATAAAATTAATTTTTAACTGACCACTCACTTTTTTATTGCGAAAAACAGCTTAAAATTCAACAAAAAATTTATAAAATACTGTTCTACCATCTCGAAAAATTTGAAAAAATTATAAGAGGTACATTTAGGTCCCCTCTAAATGCTGTATTAATTTGGTGTCGACACAAGAAGGGAAACATTTTTTCCGACCCCTCGAAAGTTATAAAAATTAATTTTTCACGCTTAAAATTTTGGAAAATTTTCAAAAATTCTCAAAGATGCAACTTTAGATGCTGAACAATCGACAAAAAAATGAGCTCTGTGGGATTATTACTTCTCGAGATATTGAGGTTTTTTCTAAAAAAGGATTAACACTCTTTTCTCGAAAACCGTTCCGTTTTTTGATCTAAAATTTATGTCAGTTCTTATTCACATAGAGCGGCATCTTCTGGATTTTTTTCGGCCAAAAGTAAGGACAAAAATGCCCCAATATCCCACTAAGCTTTTTCTCAGGAGCAAATAAAACGACACACAACGCGTTAATGACGGACATTGAGCTTTAACTCCATTTTCGATATAATGACAGTAATTTACGCACAAAAATTCACGTTTTTAAATTAATTTTATCAATGTAAGTGTGAAAAAACGCAAAGCCGAAAGAGATTAGATAAAAAAATAAAATTTACAATATTTATAAAAGAATTGTTTTAAACTTGGGATCTTTAATAGCTGAGAAGGTGAGAAATTGTAGGTCACATAGTACAATTATTTTTAGCCTGGGAGACACGAAAGTGTTATTTTTACGATGGAAAGTTGGCAGGAATCAATAAAGTGTAGATACTATTTATGCATTAATCATTGAAAGTCAAGGGCGGGACGTTTGTTTGAAAAAGTACGAGGCGCACCTACGGTTAACTTCCTCGTAATAAAAACCCACCTTCAATGACAAACTGGCAATAAAATTATCCTTAAGCTTTTCTTCCTTACCTGAAACAAAAGAAAAAGGAATTAAAAACGTTGGAAAAGTGACAAAGAGAGAAAAAAATGATTTATATGGTTGTTAAAAGTTAGAAGGACGCATATAACGCGTTCGTTCAACTCTGTAGAGTATCGATAAACCCGAGGGATTCCCAAGGGTTATTTTCCAGTAGTGGAAAAACCGATACGTTTTGAAGCTGACATTCGAACTCGGGATAAATGGGATGCTCTAAATTGGACGGAACAATGGATATTTAGTGGAATCGATAAAATGAAATAAAGTGCACAAAAGGCTGCGGAGAACTGAGAGTTAAATACAGGAAAATACGGGGAGGGGAAGTATAAGGGAGGGGGGAAGTATAAGGGAAGTATAAGTCAGGGGAAGTATAACGAGGAGAAGTTTTTTTTTTTAATTTTCCAAGTTTTCTTTTTTTTTTTCGAAAAATTTTCAGTTTGTTTTTTCGAAAAAGTGTCTAAGTTTTTTGTTGAAAAATTTTCCGAGTTTTTTTTTTTCGAAAATTTTTTTAAGTGTCAAGGTAGAAATAATGGGCTTTTTGGCCTAGGGATGTGCCTCTCGTAATGGGTAGAAGTATGAAATTTCTTCCTACTAAAAAAAAAAAATAATAATAAAAATAGGCAATTTTTTTTCACCAAAAATTCTTAAAAAATAAGGAGTAATTGGAGAAAATTTGGTGAAAATCGGACCAACGGTTCGGCCGCAGCGAATTTTTAAAAATTTCAAACAGACATGTCTCCGCCATTTTTTCAAAATTCAAAAATCATGGACGGCCTGAACTACAGACAAAGTTGAGATCGGTGTAGATCCATATTCGAATTTCAGTTCAAGGAGGGGGAAGTATAAGAATGGGGAAGTACAAATGGAGGGGAAGAATAATTTCAAGGTTTTAGACATGTGTTTTCATAAAATTTTCAGTTCCAAATTTTTTTCCCCCGAAAAATTTTCCAGGTTATTTTTTTCAATTTTTCGTCAAAAAATTTTCTAAGTTATTTTTCAAAAAAAAAAAAAATATTTTCCAAAATGTGCAGTCCCCCCCCCCCCATTATGGGGGGATTTAACAGTTATCCCTGATAAAAGCATTTCGCGACGCCACCAAGGGGAGCTTTGCAAAACGGGAGCACGGGCGCTTCAACCCTCCACATTCTTTACATCGGAAGGCGGGGAAGTTGTAACATAACTTTTTCAGGCGACTTTTTGAGAAGCGGGGTGTGTACAGCAAGAAGAATAAAGTTGGTAGTCCGCACCGGAAGCATTTTTTGTGCTCAAGGCGGGTTATTGATGAGTTTCAACTATTGACTTGTCTTCCTTTGACAGACAGGTTGATGTATGAATACTATCATAGTATCTGACCCAGTTATAACCGAATTGAATTTAACTTGAAAATTTAAACTTTTATAAAAAAGATTATCGCCTTATAGCCTTGGGGTTATTTATGTACTTCGTGACTTGTGGAGATGCATAATCAATTATGATGTGAAGTAGCGAAATCCTTTTTCCTTCGATGTTCAAAAAAAAGGAATGTGAAAGAGGTGTATCAAGGCCTCTCCCTTTTTATTCAAGCTGGGAAAGTCTGGGAGTGCATTGAATCACCTTCACGTGACTCATTTCATGTGAAGGCAGACACAAAAAACGTCCGGATAATGACCCCCGAAGATCTTTTCGTCTGGACGACTTAACCGTTAAGTTCCGTTTTTTACGTGACGATGCAAGCCAATTTTTATGCAACGCAGGTGCCAAATTTCCCGCGCTCATTATCATATTAAGAATGTTATTCTAAAAATAAAATGATTCGACTGTTTTGAAAGTTTATCGCGCTCAAAAATGACGTTACACTGTTTTGCAAAAATGTCAAAAGAACGCTAAAAATATTAAGTAACCGTTGGCGCCATTGACGTTAATCTGTGCGTCAGTTCTTACGAAATTACAATGAAAATCTGCATATTTAAAAACAGGATGCTCTTTTTTTGCGTCATTTTCGAAGGTTGGAAAATTTGGCTTGGTAAGATCGAGAGAAAACTGTTTATGCCAATTAAGCGAATCTTAAGGTTATGCAAAAAAAAATTTTCTCTCTTTTTATTTATTTTTTGTCTCTCTCTCCCTAGTCCTATTTGGATGATGTCCCATCGTTCTTCTAATTCCGTAAAGCCCTTGAATAAGGCCACGTCGAAAACCACTTTTTACCAGCCATTGTTCTTATTATTAGCCGCCCTTGTACAAAGAGTGTGAAAAAACCACCAAAATTCGGATATTTTGGCGACGGAAACTGAGAGGGACGTTGAGATTTTACTGATTTATCTATTGGCATGCGAAAAGCACAGCTGTCCTTATTAATAACACTTAAACAAATTTATAACCTCCTCTATATCAGTGGGGAAAGCCCAAATATCTAGATTTTGTCCCAAGTTCTTTTGTGGAACCTTTGTTGAACCGGTTTTAAACTGGTTTGGTGCATTGGTCAAATAGATTTCTTGTCGCCGCGCATGTTGAGAACGAAAAAGTGCATAGTTTTACGGGAAACATGGCGACTCCTGACCCCACCAGCCGGCCTTAACACAGCGGGGGACGGTCGTTCACCCTAAGGGGGATCTCAATATATTTTTGCATTTTTTCTTCGCGGGGGTTTTTCCAGACAAGTCCTTGATGTCCGGTTTTTGCGGCCTTCCATCTTGTTGAATTTGACTTCTATCAAACTATCCGATGTCGACCTATAAATTTTGCTTGGATTTTCAATTTTTTACATTAGCCTACTTTATTTTTTTTGTTGTGTAATGAAAAAAAGATTATAATAAAACCATCATTACGTGACCACAGAGTTGCTTTCAAGGTACTTTTTGCTCCAAAAATAAGTTGTAAAAATATCACGGATTTTTTAAACTTCCTTCTTCAAAGGCTTCGCTATTGAAGAAGGCAGCAAATTATCCCCACAAAAAAACACCCCGCCTCGCAAAAATCCTTCTACGTCAGCAGGAAAAAATTATGGTGTCAACTTCCCCTCTCCGAGAGAAAGAGGAGAGATGAAGCACCCGTGCTCCCTTATTGAAAGCTCCCCTTGGTGGCGTTGCGAAATGCTTTTTCAGGTATGTAGTGTATTGATTAGCCATTACTGCTGAAACAAGAGCTAAGTGAAAGTTATCTACCAATCTACAACCCTATCTAGAAACGCGGCAGCGTTCCGCTCCGCCAAGCGAAACTCGACCAAAAAACGAAAATACGGACGTTACGATTTGCTTTTCGGGTGTGGATCTCAGCACCCTGTATACCGATCGACTTCAAATTTTATGCAGGTCATCTTGAATAGATAAGAGTAAATTCTGAAAATTTCAATTCATTCGGTACAGGGTGGCGAGATAAACAGCTCTGAAAACCCGGTTTTTCGCCTTCTTCTTCTTCTTCAGCTAGCCAGGGCTACAGCCTCTCCTAGGGCACCGATTGGCTTAAAATTTGCACAGAGCTTCCTTTCAAGCTAGTGGTTAAAGATTTAACCAATTATCTCAACCCAAAAATAAGTTATGAACAAAAAACGCGAAATTTTAGGGAATGTTTTCCCGCATAGGTTCCCCAGCCTGAGTGACTAAACTTGAAATTTGCACTATTTATCATGTTATTCATAATTTTCCTGCTATTTATAATGTGTAAATATTGTACATGGCCTTTTAGAGTCTTTTCAATAGTTAATTTATACTAAAAAAAGACACATAGTTAACAAGAAGTTCTTAAAATTTCTGGACGATTTGTAGGGAAAGCTAAGCTACAGACCCTGATTTTGTTAAAAAGTAGCGTAAAAATTCAGTTTTTTGGCTCCTAACTTATGGGCAGATTTTTTGATATCGCAAAATAAAAAATAAAGTCCTAGGCAAAATTTCAAGTCATTGGTGCATTTGAGTTGAACAGATATGAGTAAATTCTGAAAATTTCAATTCGGTATACAGGGTACCGAGATATACAACTCTGAAAGCCGGTTTTTCCTTTGGCTTGTTCTTCTTATTCAGCTAGCCAGGGCTACAGCCTCTCCTAGGGCACCGATTGACTTGAGCAACTGAAGAAGACACCAAAGGCGAAAAACCGGGTTTTCAAGTTGTATATCTGCACCCTGTATACCGATCGACCTGAAATTTTCAGAATTTACTCATATCGATTCAGAGAAAACCTGTATAAAATTTGAAGTCGATCGTATAAAGCTGAGATCCACATACCGAAAAACGCAAATCGTGATGTCGTCGTACTTTTTGCGATTTCGGTCGGATATTGGCGGGCTACCGAGTTCCTAGATTTCGAGCGAAATTTTTCGAGTTTTCCTTGGCCTTTGTCCCACCAAACCCTTATTGGCCACATTTTTCCAAGAATTACGAATTAAAATTTTATTATTGACATGTAGGGTCCGCAGAGTGGCATCCTGCTTTTTATCCCAAATTTCCGTCCCCACAATGAATGATAGTTACAAGATAAACAGCTTCCACCAATTCACTTTTTGTTTCTAATAACAAACTCCTTTTCTATTGGCTAATATGTGGTAACAAAAAAATAGTTTCAGACGGCTAAAAAGGTCGATCCGTCCTTGTCTTTTGGATCAATAACCTCCTTTATAGTCACGTGTACTGGTCGCTTCTGTTCGATGACCAGACTCCCACAAGCATATAAAATTTTTTTTTGGAGCAAAAATATTACGTAAAATAAACAAACATACTGAAGTGCTAACAATGAGCGTTCAAAGTCTGCAGATTAATAATCTTCAAAAATGTGGTAGTTAATTATGAAAACTGTTTGTGAGGGAAATTAAAAAGGCGTTTACAGCCGGAGATAAACATTAAACGCCCAAGAAACTCATCAAGTTAACTGTTTGGACGACGCCCAAAACGCCGCTGGACATGTCACATCTGTCTGCACAGTATAAGGTTACATAGAATGCAGTTTATTAAATAGTTTAGAGGAGATAAAGAATGTCCCACCCGAGGGGTTTTTGTCCTGAACCGGGGGTAACGTGAGCAGATGTTGAGATTTTTCGCCGCGTGCTATAACCGTTCAAATTTGAAAACCTCCTGAAAAAAAAATGTTTAAAAATTACCTCTTCTCTCCTTTTGAGCCAACGGCCGCAGGGACTTTCCTCGAGGACTTCGCTCTCATCTTCGGAATCTTCACCGCTTTCCCTTTGAACCTTCTTTTCGGCTCGTTGCTTTCCGCTGGGCATTTTGTATCTCCCGGCTAGGCCTCTCTTAGAATACGATAAAACCTGGGGTGCCGTAATGGTCCTTTTTAGAAAACGACAGCCCGAAAAAACGCACTAAAAATATAATCGGTTAGTCCTTTCGTTCAACATTGATCCGGCTCTTTCACACAAATACACAATAACAGCATATTTAAACTTTAAATCACGTTTTAATCGATGAATGGAACTATTTTTAAATGAACTGGACAACGAAGACGCACTCCATCGTCAGAACTCGGGGCACAACTGAACGAAAAATTCGAATAACGAATTCGGTTTTGACGACGGGGGGAGCGTCGGCTGTCCGGGAGGTGGTGGGCCACGGGAGGAGTGCGAAGGGTGGAGACCCCATCCTGATTGACCAGCTCGCCTAAAGAGTGCTCGAGTTGACGAGCAAAATTAAAAGGCGGGAGATTCCAAATCACGCCGGTAAAGGACTGGCCTTCCTTGACTGGCAAACACTACCTTGGCTCAGCCAGCATCGCCCCATGCCATAATGGCATAACTTATGCCGAATAAAAATGGAGAATTAAGCATATAATAAAACCGGAGATCACAAACGGCCCTTCACAAAATTTCTGAGCCTTTCAAAAGGCTAGCGAAAGGAAGCTCTTTGCTAAATTTCAAGTTGATTGGTCCAGTCACCCAGGCTGTCGACCCGTTGAAGTGGGAAAATTACCCTAAAATTTCAGTTTTTTGTTCATAACTTTTTTTTGGGTTGAGATCTGGTTAGATCTTTGAAAAGGCACTGGCTAAAATTGAAGGAAGCTCTGTGCAAAATTTTAAGCCAATCGGTGCCCTAGGAGAGGCTGTAACCGTGGCTAGCTGAAGAAGAAGAACAAGCCAAAGGCGAAAAATCGGGCTTTCAGAGTTGTATATCTCGGCACCCAGGGTACGAAATGAATTGAAATTTTCAGAATTACTCATATCTATTCAGAGAAGACCTGTATAAAATTTGAAGACGATCGGTATACAGGGTGCCGAGATCCCTACACCCGAAAAACGCAAATCCTGAGTAAACGTACACTTGGTACCGTTTTCTGCGTCCCTAGGTATTGAGAAAGGATGACTTAGAGTTTCTTATTATGTATTATTAGCGTTTCTTATATTAGCGTTTCTTATATTATTAGCGTTTCTTATTATTAGCGTTTCTTATTATTGGCGTTCTTATTATTATTAGCGGTTTCTTATTATTATTAGCGTTTCTTATTATTAGCGTTCTTATTAGCGTTCTTTATGTATTATTAGCGTTTCTTATTATTATTAGCGTTTCTTATTATTATAGCGTTTCTTATTATTAGCGTTTCTTATTATTAGCGTTTCTTATATATTTTAGCGTTTATTATTATATTAGCGTTTCTTATTATTATTAGCGTTTCTTATTATGTATTATTAGCGTTTTTATTATTATTATCTTGTTAAAGTGGAGAACTTTTAAAATACTGTAAAAATGTTTTTTTTTTTCCTGAAAACCGAGGGGAAATACCAAAAGTTTTGTAAAAATGTGGTTCTTTGTCAAAAACTTAGAAAATCCTAAAAATCTGTGGAAATGGGATTTGTCAAAAAAACCGTGGAACTTGAAAATCCTGTAAAAATGGTAACTTTTTGCCTAAAAAAATGAAAATATCTAAATTAGTAAAAAAAAAGTCGTCCTGCGGCAGCAGGACTCAAGAGGTTTTTCCTGGGAAGTTCATAAAATCGAATAAAAAAAATCATCTTTCCCGGTAAAAATTCAAAAATATTAGTTTTTAATTAGATTCAAATTCATTGTATCCAGCTGATCTAAGTTAAAATCTTTTTTAGCTATCGCATGACATCACAGTTTGAAAGCGATTGGATGAACATTTGGGAGATTCGCAGTTTAGGCCCTAAGTAAAGTACCATAACCGCTGGTTCGATTCAAGCCGAAAAATCTCATAAATTCTATTGGTTTAAAAGCGCTAAAAAAAAGTCGTCCTGCGGCAGCAGGACTCAAGAGGTTTTTTCCTGCGAAGATTATAAAATCGAATAAAAATCATCTGTTAAAAAAGTAAAAATTTCATTTTTCCCGGTTAAAATTCAAAAATTTTTGTTTTAATTAGATTCAAATTCATTGTATCCAGCTGATCCAAATCTTTTTTAGCTATCCGCATGACATCACAGTTTGAAAGTGATTGATGAATGAGGAGATTCGCAGTTTAGGCCCTAAGTAAAGTACCATAACCGCTGGTCCAATTCAAGCCGAACTCATAAATTCTATTGGTTTAAAAGCGCTAAATATAAAATTTCATGGTCGTCAAGTACTCAAGTTATCGTGCGATTTATAAATATAACTAAATCTATACAATGTAAATATTTTCTCGCTGTAAATAAACTATGCACATAAATAGATAATCAACAATAAGAATTTCAAAAATCAGTTTATCACAGTTGATTAAAAACTCCTCTATAGAGTAAAAGGCGCTGAAATCTTTTATTCTTTTTTTCAAATTTAGGCAGCGGAAGTGATTTAAGTACATCGGGGGTTGCATTGTATAGCACAAGACAAAACGTCACTTTTATAGGGCAAGTTGTTGTCTTGTGAAATGATCATGGAAATCTTTTTTTTTAAATTGGGCTCATTTGAGACAGTTTCTAATGGCCTTCCTTTGACTGGAAAACACTACCTTGGCTCAGCCAGCATCCCATGCCATAATGGCATGCCAGAATAAAATGGAGAATTTATAAATAAAATTTTGAAGGACACAATATCTGACTGCGTAATTTTAATTTTCTGTAAAATTTTAATTGTTTATGGATGTTTACTATCTTATTCAAACAATCTTATCTCCTAGTTTTGTATATAAATAGGATTAGCTATTTTCACCAAAATAAAGTTTAAGACAAAGCATTCGTGATAAGGAAAAAAAAATCACAAAATGTTTCCATATAAAATTAAACTTTTGGAGGAAAAAGTTCAAAAAGAACTGATCAACGATTTTAAAGGACAGTACGACGGTTTTTGTGAAGTTGGACCAAAAAAATATATTTTTCCAGCGATTTATGAAAATCATGCACAATCCTACTTTAATATGGAAGTCAAAGAGGACGATGTTTGGATAGTCTCATACCCCAGAACAGGTAATTTAAACAAAAATTAATTAATTTAATTAATTTAAATTTAATTTTAATTTTAATATTTTTTTTTCTAGGAACTACAGTAACTCAAGAATTAGTCTGGATGGTCAATAACAACTTTGATTTTGAAAAAGGAAAAACTCATTAATGAACAGAAATCTATTTTAGAGTACTTAAACATATAATTTTTTACATAATATATATTTTTTTAAAGAGTTCATCTACATTTTTGTCAAAAGTTTCTTGACGAGAGGATTCAATGAATGGACACAGTGAGGAAAAAGTCGATGCAATTAATAAACTAAAATCCCAGGATACGTTTTGGCGAAGGATTTTCCAAGTCCTCGACAAATCAAAACTCACATCCCTTTAAGTCTTTTGCCGCCAGAATTGATAAATAAAGCGAAAGTCGTCTACATCACAAGAATCCTAAACATGTCGCAGTTTCCCATTATTTTCATAATAAACATCTTCAGTTTTTCAACTTCTCAAATGATTTCGCCAAATATTGGGATTACTTTGAAAAAAATCTAAGTGAGAATGACTCTTTCATTTTTAAAAAATAAATTTCTTTTTAGTAAGATTTTCTCCTTTTTGGGAACATGTGGAGAAGCCTGGAAGCTAAAAGATCATCCTAATATGCTTTTTTTATTTTATGAAGATTTAATCAATGTAAGACTGAAAATTTAATTAATTATTAGGTGTACAAATGAAACTCGGCTAAAATCTACAAATTCAAATTTACCCTGTGGCTGAGTTTCATTTTGTACACCTAATAAATAAAAATTGTAGGAAATTTAATTCTCTATAAATTTGCACTTAATTATTTTTTTCCATGATGCACAATTTTCGGAAAATAATTTTTTTTAGAAATAAATTTATCTTGAAAACAGTGCGTCCTAGAGAAAAATGAACAGAATAAAAATTAAAGAGAATTAAATTTCCAACAGATTTTATTTAGTGCATTTTTTCAATATCTGTAACGGTTTACGATTTACAAGCCTTTAAAAATTAACCTTCTGAATGGTTTATACTTCAATAACCTTCTTAGACCGAGAAGGTTAACTTTTGATGGACTTTAACGCCTCAATGTTTAAAATTTTGAAAAAATGAACTACTGTACAAAATGAAACTCGGCTAAAATCTACAAATTCAAATTTACCCCTGTGGCTGAGTTTCATTTTGTACACCTAATACCTATAATTTATTTTAAGGATATGGCTGGAGTGATCAATCGTGTGGCTCATTCCTCAACAAGCCGGCATCTCCTCAGCAAATAGAAATGCTTGTTGACCATTTAAAAATTGAAAATTTCAAAAAAATTCAAATAAACATCAGATTCAAATTGAGGGAATGTTGAATCCAGGAGGCGAATTTATTGGAAGGAAAAGGAAGGAAATGACCATTTACTGATGAGATAATGAAAGAGCCGATAAATGGATTAACGATCATTTAAGAATACCGATTTAAGATTTCCGACGTTAAGAAAATGATGGTAGGCAATTTTAGAAATAAAAAATAATAACTTTTTATCAGAATATGGCATAATCATTAATCATAATTACGATTACGGATATGAATAGTAATTATTTTGTTTTCGAATTTCAAAATCGTAAGAACAATTTTTGAAAAAAATTCTTTTCTTTTTATATCTCGGGAAGGAACAGGAAGACCTAAGGTCTAGGGACAGCACCCCCGTATGGAAAACATCGGTACTAGCGCACCCTGGCCACAAGGGGTTGCGGAGACGGAGGTACCCCTTGGGTCCCCGGCAAGCGGTCAGTCTGTTTCAGAGAGTCGAAGCCGATGTTTTCCGTACAAAGTGGGAGTTGTCCGGCCATTTTGTTTTAAAAAGATACCTTGTGACTTTTGATTGTGATTCTTATTACCTGTGACTTGTAAAACCGTAAACCGTAAGTTAAGTTTTAAGTTTAATTTAAATCGTTCGTCATTTCATTTCGTTGTACAACTTGAGCGCGATACTTTGTACTTTTGATTTTCGTTTGTTAATAAACTCTTTGGTGTTTGAAATTGTGTACCACTGAATCACCCGGAATCACCCGGAATGCAGGACGTCGTGAGGAAGGTGAATGGGAGGAGGAGTCTAACGTTAATCCGACATCAGAAGTGGGATTAACGTTAGACTCCTCCTCCATTCACCTTCCTCACGATCGTCCTGCATTCCGGGTGATTCCGGGTGATTCAGTGGTACACAATTTCAACACCAAAGAGTTTATTAACAAACGAAAATCAAAGTACAAAGTATCGCGCTCAAGTTGTACAACGAAATGAAATGACGAACGATTTAAATTAAACTTAAAACTTAACTTACGGTTTACGGTTTTACAAGTCACAGGTAATAAGAATCACAATCAAAAGTCACAAGGTATTCTTTTTAAAACAAAATGGCCGGACAACTCCACTTTGTACGGAAAACATCGGCTTCGACTCTCTGAAACAGACTGACCGCTCGGATGATTTTCGATCTTTTATGGAAGCATTTTTTCCAACGCTTTCCTTCACAATCTCGACAAGTTTTATTACCAGATTTTGACCCAGCGGCAAAAACTAATGCGAAAACATGGCTGCAAACTGCTGATATTTGTCTTCAAGAAAACCCGATAAATGGAAGCCCTAATCCTAACATTATCAAAGTGCATGAAGGGGCAGCTGCACAATGGCTTTCTTCCATTACCTTCCCGGAAATGAAGTGGGAGGATTTTAAACATTTGTTCTCTACCGAATACGACTCATACGACACTACGGCTTCGATTTTAATGATGCAATTGGACTCGGCACCGAAGGAAAATGAAAGCTACGTCACCTACGCTACAAAATGCTTTCGGTTTTAACTGCTCGACTGAGAGAGCAAACCCCGGAGGAGACAGCCCTATCGATTGTATTGGCTCATTTATCGAAATTTGACAAACGAATTGAAAGATTGGCCTTCACGACTGAGATCAAGACACGCGATGCATTAATGAAAGAACTCAAATGGCTCACGTTGGGAAAACGTCCTTTTAACTCCCATTCTACGAGTGACCAAAGGACAACAAAACGTTTTCGACCATCAGATCGTCCGGCGAGACGGTTTTCTCCGAGACCTTCGGACTCCGCCACTACGAGAAAGACGGGACATGACTTCGCTGGAAACCACAGAGCAGACCACAGAGCAGACGTGACTCCGCTTCGACCCAGCCGCCAAGACGTGGAGCCTGCTTCGTCTGTGCTTCAACGGGGCATTACGCGAACACCTGCCCCCAGAAGAGGAAGCCCGAAAAGGAAAAACGAGTCAACCTCTGCGCTTCGAATCCTACTGGAACCTTAGAACATAAAAGTAAGAAATTTAGTTTTTCTTTTGATTCTGGGCCGAATGCTCTTTAATGCGAGCAGGCCTTCAGCATGAATTTTCAGGACCTGTTTTTGAATCACCTGTCCTTTTAACTGGCATTGGCTCATCAAGCGTTACCAGTCATTCACAAATAGTTACTGAAGTCATTATCAATGGAAACATTCTAAATTTGTGCTTCCATGTTGTCCCTGATAATTCTATTAACTCGGACCTCATTGTTGGCCGAGAAATCTTGTCAATGGGTGTTAAAGTCATTATCACAGCCGACAAAGTGAGTTTTTCACCAGTCGATTTGCAATTAAGTAGCTCAACGCTTAAGAAATATGGACAGAAAATTCATGTGAACCCAGAAATGAATGTTACCCCTATAAGTGAAAATGAGAGTAATGATATAGCAGCACAAATAACTAAAAATTCCAATATTAAGGCTGATCTAGCGCCAATTTCAAGAGAACTGACTCCATGTGACAGTGGACCAAATAGACCAGATAATCACGGTGATATTTCTCAAAATTTACCCAATCTTGCCCTGCCTGGGGATAAAAATTCTAGGTTTAATGAAATTCAACTGAAATAGATCCCGATAGGAAACCTGAGCTTTTAAATGTTCTGGACAAATTCGAAAGGTTTTTCATTGATGGTTTTCCCACGGTTCGTGTTACTACCGGTGAACTTAAAATTAAACTTAAAAACGCAGAAAAATTAGTAACTAGACGTCCATACCCCTTATCACCCACTGATAAAAAGGTCGTTAGAGATCACATTGCCGAATTGGAAGCTGCCGGAATCGTTAGGCCCAGCAAATCCCCTTTTGCTAGCCCAATCCTTCTTGTCCCCAAAAAGAATGGTAAATTGCGATTAGTAGTTGATTATCGTCAGTTAAACGCGAATACTGTCGCGGAACATCATCCGTTGCCGCTAATCAAGGATCAGATTGCCCGTTTAGCAGGAGCTTGTTATTTTACCACCCTAGATATGGCCAGTGGTTACCATGCAATCCCAGTACACCCAGATTCTATTGAAAAGACCAGTTTTGTGACCCCCGAAGGGCAGTTTGAATATTTACTATGCCGTTTGGACTTAAAAATGCCCCCTCAATTTACCAAAGAAGCGTTGTTACAGCTTTAGGATCATTAGTTAATGAATGTTGTACCGTTTTTATCGATGATATCATGGTTTTTGCTAAACTATTGAGGAATCAATTGATCGACTTGATAAAGTTTTATCCGCCTTAACTTCAGCTGGATTTTCCTTAAATCTTTCCAAGTGTAAATTTGTTATGCGAAAAGTCATGTACCTAGGTTTTGAAGTGAGTGAAGGAGAAATTAGGCCTAATAAGCAGAAAGTAGAATGTTTGGTTAACCTTCCACCCCCAGCAACGGTCTCATCTCTTCGTAAATTTCTTGGTTTAGCGTCCTACTTCAGGCAATTTATTCCCGATTTCTCCACAATTGCTGACCCCCTCTACAGGCTACTGACAAGTACATCCTCTTTGATATGGCTACCCGAACATGAAAAAGCAAGACAAACTTTGCTTTCCCATTTGACTAATGAACCTGTCTTAATGATCTTTGATCCCTCATATCCCATTGAAGTTCATTGTGACGCATGTGCGATAGGTTATGCTGGAATTTTGATCCAAATAGTTGACAAAAAGCCCCGCGTTGTTGCTTATTATAGTAAACGCACTACACCTGCTGAAAATAGGTATCATAGCTACGAGTGTGAAACTCTAGCCGTTGTACAGTCGATTCGTCACTTTAGGACCTACCTGCAGTACTGTTCATTTACAGTGGTTACTGATTGTAAGTCGCTTAAGGAATCTTATCTCAAACAGGAACTTAATCCAAGAGTACATCGTTGGTGGAGTTATATGCAGGCATTTGATTTTAAAGTTGTTTATCGTCCCGCAGCTCGTATGCAACATGCAGATTTTATTTCTCGTCATCCACCCCCTTCTGAACAATCTGTTCAGATTGTCTCTATTCCTGAGGCCACCATTTCAGACGATGATACGCCCATAATCCCCTCTGGTAACATAGATTCTAATTACCAGGAAAAGAGTGAAGAAGATTCACAACCATCCATTTCAAATGTTAGATTTCAGAGTTTTAGGGTTGATATCACTACTCTGCCCGATGATTGGTTGATGTTAGCTCAGCGTCAAGACCCAGAAATCTCAGATATTATCAGTAAATTGGAAAATAATGAATTGCCACAGGATATTTCAAATTCTTATGAACGTCGTTCTGGAATTCTTTGCCGTAAGGTTCAACGCAATAACCGTACTCGATGTGTGCCCATTGTGCCTCATTCTTATAAGTGGTCAGTTGTAAACAATGTTCACGAAGCCGTTATCCATTTAGGCTGGGAGAAAACTCTCGAAAAGTTGCCGAATTTTATTGGTTTCGTCATATGTCAAATTTGTTAGAAAATTTGTAGAGAACTGTTTAACATGCAAAGTTGCTAAAATCCCGTCCGGAAAAACTCAAGTTCAGTTACACCCAATACCTAAATCGACAATTCCCTGGCACACTGTCCATATGGATGTCACAGGGAAATTATCTGGCAAAAATGACACGAAAGAATACCTGATTGTGACCATAGATGCTTTCACAAAATACGTACTGCTGTATCATACTCGAAAAATTGATTCCGTCAATGCTATTCAAGCATTGAAGCAATCCATTTCAATCTTCGCAGCACCATCACGTCTTATAGTAGATCAAGGTCGATGCTTTGCAAGCAACGAATTTAAGCAATACTGTAGAACTAACCAAATTGATCTCCACTTCATTTCTACCGGTGCAGCCCGCGCAAATGCACAAGTTGAACGGGTTATGTCTGTTTTAACGAACATGCTCACCGCCACAGAGCTAGGTGATCGCTCGTGGCAGGAAGCAGTACCTGACATACAATTGGCTATGAATTGCACCATTAATCGAGTCACGCGCTCTTCACCGTTGGAAATGATGGTTGGAAAAGTTGGTAGGCCTTTAGGTCTTGTGACGCCAACTGAATCTGTTACTGGATCTAATGAAGTAGATATTGATGCTGTACGTGATGCTGCCGCACAAAATATTGTTGGAAATTCCAACTTCCTTTGACAAGCAGCTGGCTATAAATTTTGACTATTCAGGTATATTCGTCCCTTGAAACGCACCCCTTTGTTTTTTTAAAGTCTAGAATATTTTTTTCGTATGTATAAGTTTGGCCACCCTCTTGCGTTCTCACGATTCTTTGACAGATATCGCCTAATTAATGGATAGACCATGCTTGCTTATTTATATTCCAACCCTTAGTCTAGAAAAAACCCTCACACCCTCACAACCATCGGATATATAAGCTCCCTAATGTAAATCCAGATTCAGTCTTCTCCCAACCAAGGTTCAAAGCGGTTCCTTGTAAGCACCGAATAAAATTCTTCAACAAAAATAAGTTGTTATCTGTTTACCACGTACTTTTGGCGCCCGAACAGGGACATTGACGAAGTTGATACTTAGAATCTTCTTGCGACTACGCTCAATCGTCCGAAGAACCGTTGAAAGAACATCGGAAAAGCGACACAAGCGACTCCGTGACATCCTAGCGATAACCAGAGGTTCGGTGAGTGACTCACTTAGCATTTTTCGCACGTTTTAGAGATTTGCATAAATTCATACAACTCTAAATCCCAATCCGAAAAATCCTACTTTATCAAAATAAAAGTTCTATAGCTTGGAACTCAAATCTTAACTCCTAAATCTATATTTTCTAAATCCTGAAAACCCAAACCTTAATCGTATAGCTTGGGACTCTTATGAAAATTCCTAAATCACCAAAATTCCTATTCAAATTCGAAATCGAAATCAAGGAATTCTTACTTAAATCCTAAATCCTAAATCATTGAATTCCTTATACTAAATCAAAAATCTAAATCAAGGAATTCTAACGTAACCCTAAATCCTAAATCTTAAATCATTGAATTCCTTACACTAAATCAAAAATCTAAATCAAGGAATTCTTACTTAAATCCTAAATCTTAAATCATTGAATTCCTTATACTAAATCAAAAATCTAAATCAAGGAATTCTAACGTAACTCTAAATCCTAAATCTTAACTCATTGAATTCCTTACACTAAATCAAAAATCTAAATCAAGGAATTCTTACTTAAATCCTAAATCTTAAATCATTGAATTCCTTATACTAAAACAAAAATCTAAATCAAAAATAACGAAATTCTAACCCTAAAGCCTTTCCTAAATCATTAAATTCTAAATCTTCGTTACATTCTTTACAACATCTACACACAAACATGCCAGATGCCCCTGAAGTGTCGTTGGAATTGCTGTTTAAGTTTATCAGGCCGTTTAACGGCGATCGCAGGGAACTCACCGATTTTATTAGAAATGGCAATTCTGCGATGCAGCTGGCAAATAAGGATCAAGTCGAAGTCTTGACCCTCTACATTACGTCTCAGCTAGGGCAAACAGTTTGCAGCGAGTTGAATCTCACCGCCATAAAATCATGGGAGGATTTAAAAACTCAGCTCAAATTGTACTATTCACAGGCCAAGGACTCCACTCAGCTGTACGAGGACCTAGAAACGGCTAGGCAACATCAAAGCGAATCCATTACGGATTACTATAAGCGAGTGGAGATCCTTAAGTCCGCGTGTATTTCGGCGGAAACTTGCAAAAGCACTAATCCGACAGAGTTGGCCGGTTTAAAGTTGGCCATCCAAAATTCCGCGCTACGCCGATTTACACTTCATTGTCGGCCAGAAATCTCTCTAATTCTTCGGGCTCGGAACGTTACGACGCTGTCGGACGCGTTACCGATCGCCCAGCAAGAAGAGAGAATCCTCTCACATCTAAGAGGATATCCGGCCAGGCAATCCACAAATAAGGCCCCCAAATTTTGCACCTTCTGTAGGATGAAAAACCACAATACAGAAGAATGCGGAAAGAAGAATAGGGCTCAAAATCCAACACAATCAAACCCACAACAACAACAACAGCGCAACAATCATTCACAACAACCTTACACAAAATCTTGCAATTATTGCAAGAAATTAGGTCACACGATTGAAGAATGCCGTAAACGGCAATATAACAATCAAAATAACCGAATTAATTTAAACGCGTAGGGAACTCCAGGTCATGCCCGCCGGAATTTTCCCCTCACAACAAGGGCTTTAACTCTCACTTTCCTCAACAACAAAAATCCTACCTGGACCTAGACAAACCCTCTCCCTTCACACAGATGCACACCCTTTTCGGCCGTTGACCTTCCTGGTCGACTCAGGCGCGTCCATAAGCCTCATAAAAAGGGACCTAATTAATCACTCTTTCTTTCGAACCAACATTAATGTGGCAGAAAAAACGAATATTTCCGGAATCACAAGTCAACAGATCAACACGCTAGGGTCCATCATAATTAATGTTTCACACAACGATTTTAAAACACACATTAAATTTCATGTCGTAGACTCAACTCAAATTACGTTCTTGACTGACGGTATTATAGGCCATGATTTCCTATCACGGGAAAAAGCCATCATAAATTACCAAGAAAACTTTCTTGGCATCGGGGACCACAAAATCAAATTTCCCAACTTACCCGATGAGCCAGTAGGGCGCAGTATAAATAGCAACACCAAAGAGAAGACAAAGCTCCCTCCTACACCGTCTCCTACAAATCCTAACTCCGAGGTCCACCACCTCCTAAATCATAACCGCAACGAGCTCTTAATTAAAAACATCCGAGTAGATGGGCTTAACCCCTTCGAAAAATCTACTCTTCTAAGCCGTTGCAAGGCATACAGCGATTTTTTCATCTTCCAGGGGATAAACTAACTCATACGAATTCTCTTACACACTCTATCCCCACAACAACGGAAGTCCCAATAACCACAAAAATCTATCGCTTTCCCAAAATCCACGAGGACGAGGTCAAACGCCAAATCGACCAAATGCTCGAAGATGGAGTCATTCAGGACTCTATTTCCCCATATGCAAGCCCAATCTGGGTGGTCCCTAAAAGCTCTACTGACGCTTTGGGTAAACCCAAATGGCGGCTTGTCATAGACTATCGCCGTCTAAACGAAATCACACCCAACGATATTTTCCTATCCCATCGATCGAGCACATCCTAGATCAGTTGGGCGAGTCGAAATACTTTTCGACATTAGACCTAGCCTCAGGATTTTGGCAAATTCCGCTAAACCCCGCGGATTACCGTAAAACCGCCTTCACAACTCCCCATGGGCACTACGAGTTCAAAAGGTTACCATTTGGACTCAAAACTGCACCAAGCTGTTTCCAGAGGTTAATGAACATGGTGCTGAGAGGTTCCAAAAGTTTTGTCTATATCGATGACATTATTGTATTTGGAAAAACTCTCGAGGAGCACAACGAAAACCTCAACGACGTTTTCGAAAGACTCCGAAAACACAGCCTCAAACTCCAACCCGATAAGTGCGAGTTTCTTAAAGAGAAACTAAGTACCTTGGGCATATCATAACTGATAAAGGAGTGAAACCAGACCCAGGGAAAATAGCGGCAATCAAAGATACAGTCCAACCAAAATCAGAAAAGGATATAAAAGCTTTCTAGGACTCGTAGGCTACTATCGAAAATTTATCCCCTCTTTCTCCAAAATCGCAAAACCTTTGACAAACCTTCTTAAAAAGGACAAAGAGTACGCGTGGGATGATAAGTGCGAGGAAAGTTTTCAAACATTAAAAAATGCCTTAATAAGCGAGCCTTTATTGCAGTATCCAAATTTCAATAATCCTTTCGTCCTTTCAACCGATTCATCTGACTTCGCAATCGGATCTGTACTTTCGCAAGGAGAAATCGGGTGCGATCTTCCGATCGCGTTTTACTCGAGAGCACTGTCCAAAGCTGAAGTAAACTATTCCACCACGGAAAAAGAACTTCTGGCCATTGTAGACTCGGTGAAACATTTTCGCCCGTACCTTTTCGGAAGGAAATTCCAGATCCAAACAGATCATAAGCCCCTCACTTGGTTGATGAATTGTAAGGACCCAGCGAGTCGACTCGTCCGCTGGAGATTAAAACTCTTGGAATTCGATTACGAGATTGTCTACAAACCTGGAAGGGAAAATACAAACGCTGATTTTCTAAGTCGGCCAATAATGGCCATAGGGACAAACGAAGACCTCACATATGACAATTTCAAAACATGGAGGTCAGCGAACCCTAACATACCTGACCTTCCCCAAAGCACCCATCCGATAGAACTCATCAACAAAAACCTAATCCTCAATTGTTCTTCGGATCTTAGCCAATCTAACTCTTCCTTCGAATTCCTAAAAACTCTTGATCCACCATTAAATCTCACAAATCACAAAAAGGAGATATCGTCCAAATCGAACAAAACAACAAATCCTTTTACATAATTTTCACAAAGGACGACTATCTTGACACTATGGATCATGAGATCTTATTCAAAACCCTGCGGGAACTAAGAACAAAATTAAGTGATTCCTGCAGAACACGCTCTTCCCGGAAACTCACCTTTTCTAACTTAGAACCTTCCGAGGAAGACGACACAAAAAATACCTACAAACACATGATACAATACATCTTCCACGACTTCCAAATCAATACTCTCAAGGAAAACATTATACTAGTGGAGTCGGAAGATGAAATAAACAAAATCCTAAAACAACACCACGATCATCCTTTAGGGGGACATCAAGGGATGGATCGCACATACGAAGATATAAAACGCTCCTACTTCTGGAAAAACATGCAACACACGATTCGGGAGTACATTCGGAAGTGCCCCGTATGCCAGAAGACCAAAACGAACTTTAAACCGAATAAAAGCCCCATGATAATCACCACTACCTCCAAAAGATTTTGCGAAAGAATCGCGTTGGACATAGTCGGTCCATTACCAGATTCCCAGTCGGGAAATAGGTTTATCCTGACCCTGCAGGACGACCTAACAAAATTTCTCCAAGCCTACGCACTCCCAGAACACACCGCAGACCTGGTGGCCATTCACTTCCTAAAATTCTGCCTGCAGTTCGGATTTCCCGAAACAATTCTGTCCGACCAAGGCACAGAATTTAAATCAAAATTGTTTAAAGAAGTAAATAAAATGCTGGCAATCGACCACAACTTTGCCAGCCCATATCATCCTCAAACAAACGGAAGCCTTGAAAGGTCCCACTTAGTAATCAAAGATTTTCTTAAATGCTATGTGGAAAAAGACGGGATGAACTGGGACGAATTTCTTAGTTTCGCGACATTCACTTACAATTCGCATATCAGCAAACCCACTGGCTACCCTCCTTACGAGCTAGTCTTTGGACAACCACCGCGAATCCCCTATCGCGTACAAAATCCCAAACTGCAACCCTCCTATTCCGATTTCGCGCGGGACATAGCTTCCAAGCTAATTAATGCTAGGGAGGCCGCGAGGGAAAATCAAATGAAGGCAAAGGAAAAGTCGAAAATTCAGTACGACAAAACACACAATCATAGAGTAGACTTCAAGGTCGGTGACCAGGTCCTACTTTATAACATGGCTGCCAAGCGTAGCTATAAAAAATTAAAACAGGATTTTCTTGGCCCCTTTAAAGTCGTACAAATACACACCAACGAAACGGCTACACTCGAAATGGCCACGAACAAGCTAAAAACCTATCATTTCAATCTCCTAAAACCTTACCATCAAAATTAACCCCATGATAATTTCTGTTGCAGAAAGAAAGAAAAAGGAATTCACATCATGCGTTCCCTAATCCACGTCCTATTTTCAATACTATTTTCCTTCATTCACGGCACTCACACCCACACGCACTACACTCAACGAATAAAGTCCTCTAGCGGGATATTGTTCGACAATTTGGGTACTGCACAATTGTCGAGCGAAAAGTTCGCTATAGTCCATTACAATGACTTGTCACGGTACAAGAGCCGATACATGGAGACCCTAAAACATTATTATAGAATTGCCGATATATGTGCCGTACTGAAAAAGAATGAACCGAAGTCAGGCTTATCCTCAGTCTGCTCGTTCCGGATAAAGCAAATTTTCGCTGTTTTAGACGGCGTTCATTCAAAGTACGAAACACTCGGCCACCACCTCCACCGTCGGCGACGAGGGCTGATCAACGTGATCGGAACCGGAATCAAATGGCTTTTTGGTAACCCGGATGCCGATGACGCACAATTCTACGGTGACTCTATTAAGGCGTTTATAGCCGATAGAAAAGTCACCCAATCACTAATGAAACAACAGATCACAATTGTGAGCGACACAATTGACAACCTCAACCACACAATGTCTCGTCTAAGAGAAAACACAATCATCCTAGACGAAAATTTCCAAAAATTCAATAACATTACAGCAAACATCACACGTGACATAGAACAAACACACCTAGAGATATCCTTAGAAGCGCAACTCTCATACATCACAGCACTCTGCAGTGAACTTAGCTCTAAACTCGACGGATTCATGAATAGCATCACCCTAATCCAGAACGGAATCATCGATTTCAAGGCTCTAAGCCCTAAAATACTGCTTAATGAGCTTGAATCGATTCACAAGGATTACCCACTTCCTCTCTCGCCCACCATAGAGAACACTTACATATATTATTCTCTTATGGACACAAAGGCATTTATCAAAAATGACACTCTGGTGATGGTATTCGAAGTCCCACTTGTACAAAAAGAATCCTACGATATATTCAGAATGCTTCCCTTACCAACTCCCCACAAGGAGTCTCAATATCTATACTCATACATTAATCCTAAGCATCCCTACCTACTACTTTCCTCTTCCAGGATGTATTATGCGAATCTCGATAGCTTGCAGAAGTGCAGGGAGTACGTGACCCGGCACTGGTTATGCAAGGGCATAAACATGGCAAGACGGATTGGCTACAAAATTGTGAAATCTCCGCTTTCTTCGAACACTTTCAACGGATTCCTGAAACCTGCGAAGTTCGACACCTCTACGCTGATATGGAGATCTGGCACCAGCTAACCGGACTGAGATGGCTCTACATCGTCTCTGAGAGAACTCCTCTTCACATTCAGTGCAACAACACCATCAGTGACGAGGTTATTTCTGGCATGGGAATCGTGACCTTGGAGAACGACTGTCAAGCATTCACCACAAAATAACGCTTGACGGGAAGACCACAGTTGGGACGTCGAACTCAACCTACAAGATTCCACTAACGGACATCTTGGAGGACGACTGTTGCTGCGATCTGTACAGCAACCTCACAAAACGACTGCTCCCCAGCTGAAGAGGTTGAACTTGCTCAACCTCGACCTAAACGAGCTGAACAAACAGAAGCACGAACTCTCGAAGATGCACGAGAAGCTTGATAAACAGCTAAACGAACCATTTATCATCAAGCACTCGAGTTGGGTTAACCCCGCCTTGATCACCATCGGGGTTATCACCACCATCATCGGGACCTACTACGTATGTTCAAAGCTCGGAATATTCAGCTTCCTACTCACTTTGTGGCGCACCACGTCAGCTTGCTGCAAGTGCATCCCGTGCGTGCAAATATTCAACCAATCCTCGGGCTCGCACGTTGGACATAGGTCAGAAATCGTTGCTCTTCAAGATATCCATCATCGTCACCTCTCCCCGACGCTACAGAGGAGATCACTATACATACGTGAAGATTAACACCACAAGATAAACGCCACATTATGTAAATAAATTAACATTTTCTTTTTTGTAAACCTAGGATAAGATCACTTATGTTATTCACTTATATTCTTATTCAAGTTCTCATTCTAATTCTAAATCAAACAATTAGGGTCGCGACAAAAAACTAAAAATAAATAAAAAAAAAAATAAAAATCCAAATCCTAACTCTTCTTAAATCAAAAGGTCGCGACACCAATGAGAACCAACTTTATGTCTCAATCCTAAATTCTATTATTGTTATAAAAAGCATAGCTTATACTAATCCTAACTTAAGATACTTTACTAACTCAATCTATGTTCATAGCTCTTAATTAATTTTACTAGATCATATTTCCTTTTTAGAATATATAATTTAAATTTAAAAAAAAAAATGTCTAAAACAAAGCATAATTTAAGCTATGACAACCATGTATCTAATGTAAACTACCGCTTTCGAACCTAAATCTCGTTCTTAAATCTTAAGGGAAATTTTCCTTCTTTTCAAATTCAAGGAAAATTTTAATGGCCCCGAGGTGTTGGAAATTCCAACTTCCTTTGACAAGCAGCTGGCTATAAATTTTGACTATTCAGGTATATTCGTCCCTTGAAACGCACCCCTTTGTTTTTTTTAAAGTCTAGAATATTTTTTTCGTATGTATAAGTTTGGCCACCCTCTTGCGTTCTCACGATTCTTTGACAGATATCGCCTAATTAATGGATAGACCATGCTTGCTTATTTATATTCCAACCCTTAGTCTAGAAAAAACCCTCACACCCTCACAACCATCGGATATATAAGCTCCCTAATGTAAATCCAGATTCAGTCTTCTCCCAACCAAGGTTCAAAGCGGTTCCTTGTAAGCACCGAATAAAATTCTTCAACAAAAATAAGTTGTTATCTGTTTACCACGTACAACAATATGTTAAATGCTTCCCAATATGATAAAGCCCGTTTTGATAAGGAAAAGCTAAAGTTAGATTAATGTCTGTTGGTGATCTCGTATTAATTCAGAACGAGCCCAGAAATCAAACTAAACTTAGTCCCAAATTTCGTGGACCATTTCGTATTGTTGACGTACTTGAACATGACCGCTACCTATTAAAATCTCTCACTTCGAATCGTACGTACAAGTACCCTCACGATCGGGTTAAACCTGTTCCTGATCCTTCCGTACAAACGGAATTGAATGATGCAATTGATCCGGATGACCCAGTCTCCGATCATGAATCTGATAGTAACTAATTATTACAGTTAATGAGCACTTATACCCATCTTTCCTTTCTTTCATTTCTTGCCTACGTTTTCGCAAAGCTCTTAGACGCTATTGGTTTGTTGCTTGGTGGGGTGCTAGCCGACGCTTTTGCTGACGCCATTATGTGCCTCATTGGTGACTGCCGTTCCTTTTGATGGCTTGTTTTCTGGGGTGCCACTAGCTATCACAGCCACGATGTGTCACGTCGGTTTACTTGCTAATTCTTTGCGTTGTTGCTTTGTTCCTTTCTTGGATGTGTATTGGTTTCACTTTGGTACTTGCCATTATGTGGTGTGGTTACGTAGCTCGCAAGGCCATGACGTAACGTGACTGCTAGCATTGCCGTGGCTCCTCTACCTGTTTCTTTTCTCCTTTTGATCTTTGCGTCTTAAGTTCTGGACCGCGCTGGGTCCTGGTTTTGAGTGGGACTGTCAACTCTCACTGTGAGGCATTCCGCCCTCGTTGCTCTTTGGCGGGGCTTTCACCTCTCGCTGAGTTTCTTGAGGCTCTCAGCCCTCTGTTTCCGTTTGCTTTGTGCTCTCGACTTGCGTTCTTCGCTTGCGCTTCGCAATGCGCTCCCTCTTGTCATTTAAATTCTTGTAGCGCTCGTGGTCGTGTTCTTGTACTGTCTGTTCTGTTCGGTTCCTGTGCCTCTGATTTTTGGCCGATCTTTGTCAGTGTGGCCGAGTGTTTGTTCGTTTGATTCTGTTTCTCTTTTACAGGTGAGGCATCCGGTCGTCTGCCTTGTCAGGTTGGCCGTCTCGGGGAAGGAACAGGAAGACCTAAGGTCTAGGGACAGCACCCCCGTATGGAAAACATCGGTACGTAGCGCACCCTGGCCACAAGGGGTTGCGGAGACGGAGGTACCCCTTGGGTCCCCGGCAAAGCGGTCAGTCTGTTTCAGAGAGTCGAAGCCGATGTTTTCCGTACAAAGTGGGAGTTGTCCGGCCATTTTGTTTTAAAAAGAATACCTTGTGACTTTGATTGTGATTCTTATTACCTGTGACTTGTAAAACCGTAAAACCGTAAGTTAAGTTTTAAGTTTAATTTAAATCGTTCGTCATTTCATTTCGTTGTACAACTTGAGCGCGATACTTTGTACTTTTGATTTTCGTTTGTTAATAACTCTTTGGTGTTTGAAATTGTGTACCACTGAATCACCCGAATCACCCGGAATGCAGGACGATCGTGAGGAAGGTGAATGGAGGAGGAGTCTAACGTTAATCCGACATATATATTTTTTTAAATAAAATTATATTATGAGAAGAAGAAAAAATTTCAATTTTTTTCCAAAAATTATATAAAAACTACAATTTCTCCAAAAAAATCACTGAAAAGTACGATTAAAAAAAATCATAATAAAAAATATTATAATCATGACCATGATTAGCCCTCTTTTTATATTACATTAACAAAAATTATAATTAATTAATTTGATATAAATTTTTCAGGGTAATATTGCGACTTTAATGGTGGAAGAGACGAAGATTTGTGTGAGCTAGGACGATGTTGTGGTTGTCGCAAGCTTCGATGACTTCTTGATCGTTGTTGGATCCAGAAGGACTTCCGATGTAATCGACCCCACTCTATAGAAATAAAATAATTAATGATTATTTTTAATTAAAAAACAAACTTGTTTGGCTCTGTTGATGTTATCGCTGAATGGGAAGAAAGCGTCAGAAGAGAGGCAGACTCCTTTTAACTGTTTAATCCAATCGTTTCTTTCTTGATCGGTCAAAATGGAAGGGACGACTTCGTATTTTGATTCCCAAGTTTTAATATCCATATCTTTACCCAACGATCCGTTAACGTAGTTGTCGATGGCATTTGAAATTTCAGCTCTGGTCACTCCTTTTTTAAACTTCATTCCGATCACTTTAGGATGCTGCCTTAGCCACCAGTTATCCGCTTTCTCACCGGCTAAGCGGGTGCAGTGAATTCGGCTTTGCTGACCGGCTCCTATGCCGATTACTTGTCCATCACGGGCGTAGCAGACGGAATTACTTTGGGTGTATTTGAGTGCGATCGTGGCCACAATTAGATTTGTTATGGCTTCTTCTGGCAACTAGAAAAAATTCATAGTTAAGGGCGTCCTCGAAAGGGTATGAAAATTTCGAAAACAAATATCTATGGTCCTTTTTGGAATTTTTGAGCACTTTTCTTTTTTAACCGCCATGAAATATAGGTGTACGAAATGAAACTCAGCCACAGGGTGAATTTGAATTTTGTAGATTTTGCCGAGTTTCATTTTGTACACCTAGTAGTTCATTTTTTCAAAATTTTGAACATTTTAGGCGTTAAAGTCCATCAAAAGTTGACCTTCTCCGTGTAAGAAGGTTATTGAAGTATAACCATTAAGAAGGTTAATTTTTAAAGGCTTGTAAATCGTAAACCGTTACAGATATTGAAAAAATGCACTAAATAAAATCTGTTGGAAATTTATTCTCTTTAATTTTTATTCTATTCATTTTTCTCAAGGACGCACTGTTTTCAAGATAAATTTATTTAAAAAAAAAAATTATTTTCCGAAAATGGTGCATCCTAGAAAAAATAATTAAGTACAAATTTATAGAGAATAAAATTTCCTACAATTTTTATTTATTAGGTGTACAAAATGAAACTCAGCCACAGGGTAAATTTGAATTTTGTAGATTTTAGCCGACTTTCATTTTGTACACCTAATAATTTTGCTGCGATTTCATGGCAATCTTCTCTACTACTTGGGAGGGGGGGGGGCGAATTTTCCCAGCTTTTCGCTTGTATCTCCTAAACGGTACGCCGTAGTCAAAAAATATTTAGGTTAAAAAGAAAGCTGACTAAATTTCCTATAGATTGTTTTAATAAAATTTTTTGTACGACCAATGGTTCTGAGCTACATGGCGGCAAAAAACGGTGCAAAAAGCGAAAAAAAATGTTTGACTTTGGGGCGATGGAGCATGATTGCGGTTTTTCGCTTGTATCTTCAAAACGGTACGTCGTGTCCAAAAAATGTATTATACAAAATGAAAGGTGATTTAATTTCCTACAAATTAGACGAAATCAACTTCATTGCAGGATCAACCATTTCCGAGCTGCAAAGCGCTGAAAAGAGTCGATGAAAAAAAGCGTGTTTTATAAATCGCTGAAATTCGAAGAAAAAAAAAAAAAAAAAAAAGCAGGGAAGGAGCAGCCTGAGCGGAATTCAGACAGCAAAATTTTTTTTTCACCGTTTTTTGCCGCCGTGTAGCTTAGGTGCCGTTCGTTGTCATTCAAAAAATTTTATTGTACCAAATTAATAGGGAATTTAGTCAGCATTCTTTTTTAACCAAAATATTTTAAGGCTACGACCTACGACATACTGCTTTGGAGATACAAGCGAAAAACTGGGAAAATCCGCGTTTAACCCCCCCCCCCCCCCCCCCATTAGTACTGACTGATTGCTACGCTGCCCTCACTGTGTAAACAAGGCTTAACACTCACATTTTTATTTTTGGTGACGATATTAGAAAAGAGATTCTTATCAATAACGCAGTCGTTTCTTCTTTGTTCCATCGTCAAACCATACAAAACTCGTTTTTCGATGAGCTCCGGTTCATATTCTGGGTCAATCTGCAGCACGCAGTATCCTCCAGACTTCTTTTTCTTCAATATAGCAAGCGCTTCATCCGTATATCCAGGAGCGATTATCCCATCGGAAACCTTGAGAAAACATTAAAAAATTCAAAAGATATCATTACTTCTCTTGATATTATCTTTGCTGTGACTTCATCACAGACGTCAGAAAGAGCGACGAAATCTCCAAATGAAGACATTCTGTCGGCGCCCCTGGCTCGAGCGTAAGCAGTCGCTAATGGCGTTAATTTTCAAAAAGGTCATCCACCATGCACAATTTAGCCTAAAAATATGTTTTGAGATGAAAAAGAAGTTATTTTTTATACCTGTTCTTTTGTGAGAGGAACACCGACAGCAGCGCCGGCAGGACTGACATGCTTAAATGAAGTAGCGCCCGGTAAACCAAGGGCGATTTTAAGCTCTTTCACCAATTGGTATCCATTTAATGCATCACACAAGTTTATAAATCCAGGCGAACCGTTGACAACTAACAAATTTATTATGATGTATCATTAACTTAATTCATACCAGTCAACGGAAGTTTGGATAACGTCGTAAATATTTGTGCTGGTTTTTGATGGGGGTTCATCCCATAGCGAAGCGTCAGCTGGGAAACTTTTGGGCTGTACTGCTTACGGAAATAATCGCTGATGGCTTGATCGTAGTCAGCGGTGTGCGTAAACGCTTTTAAAGCCAAAGTTTGCCTGAAAAAGTCGTTAAAATTAGATTCTTTGATACAACCCTAGCAGAAATATTCTACTTCTTGGGCAAAAGACTGCAAAGAAAGATGCAGGAACGAAGTTTTAGGACCAGAAAATTGAGGAAACGACTCAAGATCAAGAAATTGAGGAAAATGAGTAAAAACCCATTAAAAAGGTGGTGAACGCCCAAACACCTGATAAACGGGTGTTTATACACCAGGAAATCGAGTAAAATGACTAAAAACCCAGTGAAAAAGACGTTGAACGCCCAAACACCTGATAAAACGGGTGTTTATACACCAGGAAATCGAGTAAAATGACTAAAACCCCAGTGAATAAGACGTTGAACGCCCAAACACCTGATAAAACATGATAAAACCCTGTACATCAGGAAATCAAGGAAAGTGACTAAAAAACAGTAAAAAGATGTTGAACCCCCAACACCTGATAAAACGGGTGTTTATACACCAGGAAATCGAGTTAAATGACTAAGAATCCAGTGAAAAAGATTGAACGCCCAAACACCTGATAAAACGGGTGTTTATACACCAGGAAATCGAGTTAAATGACTAAGAATCCAGTGAATAAGACGTAACCCTGATAAACGGGGTTTTGTACATCAGGAAATCAAGGAGAGTGATTGAAAAACAGTAAAAAGATGTTGAATGCCCAAACACCTGATAAAAAGGGTGTTTATACACCAGGAAATCGAGTAAAATGACTAAAACCCCAGTGAATAAGACGTTGAACGCCCAAACACCTGATAAACATGATAAAACCCTGTACATCAGGAAATCAAGGAAAGTGACTAAAAAAACAGTAAAAAGATGTTGAACCCCCAACACCTGATAAAACGGGTGTTTATACACCAGGAAATCGAGTAAAATGACTAAAAACCCAGTGAAAAAGATGTTGAACGCCCAAATACCTGATAAAACGGGTGTTTATACACCAGGAAATCGAGTTAAATGACTAAGAATCCAGTGAATAAGACGTTGAACGCCCAAACACCTGATAAACGGGGTTTTGTACATCAGGAAATCAAGGAAAGTGACTAAAAAATAGTAAAAAAGGTGTTGAACGCCTATACACCTGATAAAACGGGTGTTTATACACCAGAAAATCGATTAAAATGACTAAAAACCCAGTGAAAAAGACGTTGAACGCCCAACACCTGATAAAACGGGTGTTTATACACCAGAAAATCCAGTAAAATGACTAAAAACCCAGTGAAAAAGACGTTGAACGCCCAAACACCTGATAAAACGGGTGTTTATACAACAGGAAATCGAGGAAAATGACTGAAAACCCAGCAAAAAAAAATAAACTCAACGCCCATAAAATGTGTGAATCCGAAAAGCCTCCTAGAGCCGAATTTACTATAAAAGTCTTCTGTACCTAGTTTTTAAGGAGACTTCTCTCTTGAGACTGTTTTCTAGTTCTGAAATAACACCAGAGTAATCGTCAGGATCGCACAGGACTGTGACTCTAGCATGATTTTTAGCCGCAGCTCTAAGTAAGGTTACTCCTCCTGAAATAATATAAAATTAAAATATGCAATGTAAAATATTAAATTACCAATATCGATATTTTCAACGGCTTCAGGAATGCTTACATCCGGCTTACTGACAGTTTTCGTAAACGGATATAGATTGCACACAACGATATCGATCAACTCGAAATTCATTTTCGACATATCGGCCATATCGCTGGGAATATCTCTGGCTAGAATTCCTGAAATTTTTTTAATAAAAAATAGTTGGGTTTAATTGACAAACCTCCATGGACGGCAGGATGTAAAGTTTGACACGTCCGCCTAACATTTCAGGGGCGCCCGTTATCTGCGCGACATCTTTAACGGCCAATTTGGCATCGCGGATCGCTGTCGCTGTACCACCCGATGCAACCAAAGTGAACCCCAACTCATGTAGTTTCTGAGCCAAAGGGATCAAGCCTTTCTTATCAGAAACACTCAGCAACGCTAAAAACAAAATCACACAGAAAAAATTTAATTTAAAATTACCTCTAAATATCATTATACTATAACAGTGATTTACTTCACAAAACTATTTATAGAATATTATAGTTACCAGATTTGGAGCCATTGTATAAGAGGTTGATGCTAACGACACAACGTTTAATTAAAAATGAGATATTAATTATCTGAAAAATAAGAAGAAAAAATTATTCCATGGGGTTATCAAAAATGGGGACTTTGACGTCGGTAATCCTAAATGTTTAAATAAAAGAAAAATAGTTCTATCCGATAACAAAGATAAATTATTTGGCCTTGGCCATAGTTAAAGGTCAATAGAAGATGAAGGAAAAAAAAGGATTTAGGTATCTAATTTTGAAGGATATATAGAAATGGGCAAAACATAACTATTTTTTGCTCGCTTTTCAGTTTTTCAAGGTGGATTGGATCGAGATATTAATTATATCAAGATAATTGGTTTTAGGAAGGTTTTTGAACTTGATGAACAAAACCTAAAATCTAAAAATTGTTCAAACAAGAAGTAACCCCTGAAGTTAAGAAAATATTAAAAAAAAAAATTTCATGGATTCAATACAAGAGCAGTCGAACCCCTAGGAAAAGAAAAGAAGAAAAAAAAATTATTTTCTAGTTTTCAAAAAAAGTTTTTTTTTTTAAAGAAGAATAGGATTTAACTGATGAGCAAGAAGCCTCTTCCTCATTGGTTAATCCATTCTTCTTCTTTTCTGGACCAGCCCATAAGGCCATTAAGAGAGGGGGGGAGGACCCAGGCGGGGGCTCTCGCCATATTGCCGTGGCGCCCTATCAGGGCCAACTCCAGAGGAGTGGCCAAACCAATTTATCGCGGATTTTGTGGAAGAATATTTATTAGGAATTTAACTTCCAAACAAAAATCCCTACCCAACCCGGGATCGAACCCGGTCTCCAATGGTGGAAGTCCAAGACTGAACCTTCCAGCCACAGAGCCAGTTTAAAAAACTTCTTTAAAAAAAAAAAAGTTATTGTGATACCCTCCAAGCGGCAGTCTCTGGAAAGAGTACGTCTGGCCGACTGTACATTTTTCCGCAATATTCATCCAATTTTAACAGAATATTCCTTTCTAGTAAACTAGAAAATGTTGATAGCTTTTTCAATTTTCGCAAAAATGGCTGAGATCTGTCTGTCAAAAGTTTCAACTTCCTTAACCCTTTTGAGACCGCAGGCGACTATAGTTGCCATTCGCGCTTTTCGTTTAGAGAGAGCAGGCGACTTTAGTTGCCCAGCGGCGCCAGCGGGAAGCCTCTCTAAAAAATTTAATACCTTCGCTCCCCGTGGCGCTAGCGACATGCAAAAACTGGCACTCTGTTGGGGAAGAATGAACTAGGTGATGATCGCATCACTCGTCGCTTTCTGTGCGCTGGAGCGTTCGGGAGAAGTGAGGGGCAAAGAGAGGGGAAAAGTGCTGCGCCAGTAGCGCAGAGAATCCGGCGTCAGACGAAATGTTTTGAAAAAAAATGCAAAAATAACTTTGAAAATTTTTTGGAACAAAACTTGGATTATTGGAAAGTACTGGTTTGAAGAGCTTCCAACGAAAACTTCCTTAAAGAGAAGTAACATATAGGAGGGGAAGTATAACGGAGGGGAAGTATAACTTTAACAGAGGGAGAAGTATAATGGAGGGGGAAGTAAAAGGGAACGAAAGTATAACGAGGGGAGGGAAAGTATAAGGAGGGGGAAGGATTCTTCCTCTTCCCATCGGGGCCAGCTACAGACTAGAACTTTTCTCACATTTTTTTTGGCCCGATCGTTACCAAATTTTCACCAAATACTCCTTATATAAATAGATTTTATATTAAAAAATTCTCTCTCCCCCCCCCCCCCGATGATCTTATGCTCAGCTTCCTTAAAGGTCTCCTACAAAACCATTTTTTTAAGGAGAAAAATTTTGAAAATAATAACAAGTGATATAGGAGTATTTTCTAATTATGAGTAATTAATAGCACAATTAAATAATAGATAAAATGCCCAATAATTAACAACATTTTAATCTATTTTTAAACTAGCATTCAATGCTCAAGGTCATTGGCTTTAAAGCATCCTCAGCATCTAGGCTTGACAAGGCCTTGCCCATTTTTCTTTTTTCACCCTCATGAAAATTTAGTAACAAATAAAATTTAAGATTTTCGTCATAAATAGGACGATAAATTACCAAAATTAGAGAGAAAAAAAATTTGTTGAAAATTTTTAAGAAATTCTTACCAAAAAGATATTTTCTTGCTGCTTTCTTGAAGAGGAATAAAGCCGGTTTATTATCTTCTGTTGAGACTGTTGAACAGAAGCAATTAGTTACTAACTACCAAGCCAATGATAGTAAATCTTCAATCAAAATTTATTGTAAGGTTGGTAGAACTGGATGAAATAAAAATGTCTAAGTGAACTCTAGGGTCAGCGTTAAAGAACTAAGAAGGCAAGTTAAGATGGGAAGTATGGTTACATACGCTACTACTAGAGTAAAAATAGCACTATTGTCAATTGAAGCAGAAGTACCAACCTGGATGATGGTCATTCTCAAGTTTAGAACTATCACTGTTGATTGTTCATATTTTTATCCTTAAAATTTAGACGAATTAAAAAAAAATTTTAAAATTAACAATTGGCTTCCTGTTAATTTAAAAAGATTGATTCTAAATAGAATAAATGTCGATAAGGTATCTCTTATCAATTCTAACCTAACATTTTCCCGCCTTTACGCGGCAAAACTTGTTGATTCTCCACCAAGGATACTGGGTCGAGTTTTTAAACGTGTTTATCTTAATTTCTTTTAAAACTTCAAAAAATGGATGTTAACGAACCTCAAGAGGGCCAGGCTAAATTAAAAGATACTATCGGAGTACAGTGTCAGAAAATATTCCAGGATTTCCTTGCAGAGTGAGTGATTTTACTGTTTTGTTTTTGTTAAATTGAGATTTTGTATGGCAGATTTCGGGACGATGGCGAAATTAAATATTTCGGACTCGTCAAGGAGCTTCAGAATTTGGAGAGGTCGACGGCCGAAGTGAGTTTTGAAGACGTCGAGAAGTTTAATCAGAATTGGCCATTTCAATCATTGAGGAGTATTACAGGTTGGTAGATCGTTTTATTACACACCTAGGGATGAAAGTGGATTATTACATCCTCCAGTTTGTGCAACTTAACTTTATATATAAAATAATGAACGTTTTCCGAAGGACGTGGCACCTTGTGCCAGAGAACCGATGAAAAGTACTGGTTTGAATAGCTTCCAACGAAAACTTCCTTAAAGAGAAGTATCTATATACGAGGGGAAGTATAACGGAGGGGAAGTATAACGTAGGGGGTATATGGGAGGGGAAGTATAACGGAGTGGGAAGTATATGGAAGGGGAAGTATAAGTGAGGGGAAGTATATGGGAGGGGAAGTTTAAGTGAGGGGTTGTCTAACAGAGGATGAAGTATAACGGAGGGGAAGTATAAGGGAACAAAGTATAACGGAAGGGGATGTATAAGGGAGGGAAAGTATAAAGGAGAATTTTCCAAGTTTTTTTTTCGAAAAATTTTCGGGATTTTCCATTTTTTTTTCGAAAAATTTCCCGGGTTTTTTATATTTTTTATTTTATTTTTTGAAAAAATTTTTTAAGTTTTTTTTTCAAAAATTTTATATTTTTCATTTAAAGTTATTTTAAATTATATATTTTGTTTTGTTTTAGAGTGTATCCTTATTTATGCAGTGCTGTAAAGAATTTTGTAAAAGATCACGGCGGAACTATTTCGGAAAACCGTGAGTACTACGTCGCTTTCACCGATGTCCCGACGAGACATAAATCAGAGAGTTGACCACAACGAAAATCGGTTCATTGATCAGAATTTCGGGACAAGTCGTCCGCACCCACCCCGTCCACCCAGAACTAATTTCGGGCACTTTTACCTGCTTGGATTGCCAAACTGTCGTCAAAGATATAGAACAGCAGTTCAAAGTAAAGTCTCTTAAGGAACTTGGGGAAAAAATAATTATTTAATTTTAGTTCACTCAACCTTCTATGTGTAGAAATTCGGCTTGTGTAAACAAAAGAAGGTTTGCTCTCGACTTTGATAAATCTAAATTTGTCGACTTTCAAAAAGTTAGGATCCAAGAAACTCAAAGCGAACTCCCCCAAGGGTGCATACCTAGAAGGTAAGACGTTATTTTAATAAAATAATAATAATATTTGCCAATTTGCCATGAGCATAAAGCTCTTTACAGCAAGTTAGATTTACAAGGTTAATTTACAAGTTTACCAGGTTAATTTACAAGTTTACAAGGTTAATTTACAAGTTTACAAGGTTAATTAGTTTACAAGTTAGATTAAATAAAAAAGTTAGATTTACAAGTTTACAAGGTTAATTTACAAGCTTACAAGGTGAATTTACAAGTTCACACGGTAATTTACAAGATTAATTTACAAGTTTACAAGGTTAATTTACAAGTTTACAAGGTTTACAAGTTACAAGTTAGATTAATAAAAAAAGTTAGATTTAGAAGTATCTAGTATTTAGACTTCTAAATCAATTTTTAGTTTTTAATAATTATTTTAAACACTCCATTTCTTACTTGTTCTAAATTTAGTGTTGAAATTATACTCCGAGGAGAAATTGTGGAGTTGGTCCAAGCTGGCGATCGCTACGATTTTACCGGATGTTTGATTGTCGTCCCTGATGTTGGTGCGATCGCTCTTCCGGAACTAAAGCCGACCCTGCTAAAAAAAATGGTAACTAAATACTTTTGTTTAATCAACTTCAACGATTTTTTTAGATAAAAATAGCGATGGAATCAAAGGCTTAAAGTGTTTGGGTGTCGAGATCTTCAGTACAAAATCGCATTTTTGGCATGCAGTGTGACGCCGACGAGCCCAAGAGTGAGAAAAGTTATAACTTTCAATTTTTTAATTATTTTATTTAGTTTGGTGGCTGCGGAGAACTCCTCATGGAAGACGTTACTCCTGAAATAATGAGAAAAACATGACGATGCAGAATGGACGAAAATTTATGAAATGAATCAAGATAAACATTTATATAAAATCTGATAAACAGTTTGTTTCCTTCCATTCATGGATGCGAGCAAGTTAAAAAAGGTGTTTTGCTTATGCTTTTTGGAGGAGTTCAAAAAACTACTGTGGAGGGTACACAGTTGAGAGGGGATATCAATTGTTGTATCGTCGGTGATCCCAGTACAGCGAATCGCAGTTACTAAAACAGGTTTGTTTTTTTATTTCTTCTTTTCCTTATTTATTTGTTTTAAGGTGGCTGATTTTCACCCAGGGCTGTCTATACATCAGGAAAGGCTTCTTCAGCAGCAGGTTTGACTGCTGCGGTTGTCCGAGATGAAGAATCAGGAGATTTCGCCATCGAAGCTGGAGCTCTTATGTTGGCTGACAACGGAGTCTGCTGCATTGACGAATTTGACAAAATGGACCCTCAAGATCAAGTCGCCATCCATGAAGCGATGGAACAGCAGACTATTTCTATAGCTAAAGTCGGTTTAAAAAGCTTGTATTTGGTTGATAATTTTTTTTAGGCTGGGGTCAGAGCTACATTGAATGCCAGAACATCGATTTTGGCTGCAGCCAATCCAATCGGCGGACACTTACGATAGGACGAAATCTTTACAGCAAAACATAATGATGTCCGCTCCCATTATGTCGAGATTCGATTTATTTTTTGTCCTCATCGACGAATGCAATGAAGTTAGTCAAATCTAGTAGTTTTTTCATAACATTTTTTTTAGTTTATTGATTACGCGATTGCACGAAAAATCGTTGGTCTACACAACAATATGGAAGACAACGTTGACAAAGTGTACACTCAGAATGAAGTTTTGAGATATATCACTTTGCTCGTCAATTTAAACCAATGTTGAGCCAAGTAAGCTTTTTATTAGTCATATCATTATCATTTTTGGCTTAGGATGCTGCAAAAGTGCTTGTTGAACTTTACACTACCCTTCGTCAAAGAGATATTGGAAGTGGGGCGAAATCAACATGGAGGATTACTGTCAGACAATTGGAAAGTTTAATCCGTTTATCAGAGGCGATGGCAAAAATGGAATGCTTGGATGAAGTAACGTTTTGTTTTTTTATTGCCTTCTTTATCTTATTTTCAGGTACAACCGAGACATGTAAATGAAGCGTTCAGTTTGTTGAATAAATCGATAATTCGTGTTGAGCAACCTGATATTCATTTAGATGAAGAAGAAGAACAAGAAGACAACCCAGCTCCTCAACCTGAAGGTTTTTTAATTAATTTTTATTTAAACTTAAATTTCTTTTTAGCTGCCATGGAAACTGACCAGCCGACGGAAGCCGCCAAAAAGAATACACTCTATCTTTTGAAGAGTATAAAAAACTTTCTCAACTGCTCATCACACGTTTAAGATCTGGAGAAACCGAAAGTAATATTTATATAATGTTTATTTAATATAATTTTATTTTATTAGGCAATGGTATGCGGAGGAGCGAGTTGATCAACTGGTATTTGGAACAAATAGGAAATCAGATTGAATCAGAGGAAGAGCTTGTCGAAAAGAAAGCGATGATTGAAAAAGTTATCGATCGTCTTATTTATCATGTAAATAACTATCTAAAAAATATTATCTTAGTCCCATTTATTAGGTGTACAAAATGAAACTCGGCTAAATCTACAAAATTCAAATTTACCCTGTGGCTGAGTTTCATTTTGTACACCTAATAAATAAAAATTGTAGGAAATTTTTTCTCTATAAATTTGTACTTAATTATTTTTTCTAGGATGCACCATTTTCGGAAAATAATTTTTTTAAAAATAAATTTATCTTGAAAACAATGCTTCCTAGAGAAAAATGAATAGAATAAAAATTAAAAAGAATTAAATTTCCAACAGATTTTATTTAGTGCATTTTTTCAATATCTGTAACGGTAGCCTTTAAAAGTAACCTTCTTAATGGTTATACTTCAATAACCTTCTTACACGGAGAAGGTCAACTTTTGATGGACTTTAATGCCTAAAATGTTCAAAATTTTGAAAAAATGAACTACTAGGTGTACAAAATGAAACTCGGCTAAAATCTACAAAATTCAAATTTACCCTGTGGCTGAGTTTCATTTTGTACACCTAATAGAAAAAAGCAAAAATCTTTAGGCCGTATTTATGAACGTTCCTCTTTCTCATAATTTCTTTGAAAATCTTGAAAAGGATCCTTCCGATTTTCCTCTGTTAATAAAGGAACCTTAAGGAATCCTTGAACAGAGGGCTCTCATGATATCAGAGTCCTTGCTGTTCTTTTAAAACGTTGCTTAAGGTAAGGAAGAAAAAATGGGATGTTGAATGGGTCTTTTTTTTGTTAATGGAGTTTCAAGGAACTGTTTTCTTAAGGTTTTCTTGGAAATCCCCTCCCTTAACGTTTTATGCGAACCTCCCTTGAAGTCATCTGTTCCTTCAAGTAAAAGGGATCCTTCTCATTTCCCACCGTTTTTTTCAAGTTAGCCATTGATGTATCTTAAGGATTCCTCGCACCATCTTTCTCCATTCAGGCCATCATTCTTGAATCCCCCCCCCCCCCCAACTAAAACCTTAGATTTTCAGTATTTAAAATGTGTTCTTATTTTTTTCCCGCAGGATAACATCATTATTTCACTAAATCAAATAACTGGTGAAGCACAAGGTGAAGACGTTGAATTCGATGAAGCCGATATGATAGTTGTTGTCCACCCGAACTATATCGTCAGCTAATTTTTTTTTTTAAACCTTAATTTCTATGTTGTATATATATTTTTGTACCCCTTTTTGTTTAAACCTAAATAAATAATAATTTGTCGAAAAAAAATTTTTTTCATTGGTACATTGATTTGGGATAAGAAAAAAAAATATATGGAAGGCAGTTTTCCATTAGTTAATGTCATGATGAATTCGGCTCCTTGAATATTTCTCTTGGTATTAATTCCCTAACTTGCATATTCTGTCCTGGATGATTCATTACCGGAGAGTCTGAAGCGAGAGGGGCTCTTTTGAAAGGCCTTTTGTTTTTGACGAGAACTAACAAATAGCTTATATTAAAAAAAAAATTAAAAAATTAGCCAGATTGTGTCAATTTTTACTAAGAATTCGTTGTTTGAGTAAGAAATGACGCTTTTCAAAAAAAAAATTTCAATAGAATCAATACGAGGCGCTCCGAATACGAAGGGCGAACTCGACATCGGACAAATTTTTTTTTTTCATTTTCAGATTTAGACCTTTGAAGAATACACCCATGTAATTTTTATATTGAGTTTCCCTTTTTTCCCCTTTAAAATACGTAAAAACCGATATGCGGCAAAGCTCTACTCTCAGCCTTTTTTATTTAATTTTTTTTCTTTTGAGATTTAGTGATTTTAAACAAACCCTTTTCTCTATGATTCTATGATGATTCTAAAATCTCGCCACGAAAATTCCTGAGAGTGACTTTTCTGTCGAGTTCGCCCTTAACAGAAAACTTTAAAATGCGAATATCTCGAAACTACGTTTTGTCGAGTTCGCCCTTCGTATTCGGAGCGCCTCATATGTTAGGTTAGATAGGTCAGGTTAGTTTCAATCGAGGCGCTTAAGATACTAAACCAACATGACCGCCTTGCGACCGACTTGCGGGTTTAGTATGACAAAAGAAAATTTGAGGAGAGATGAAGCGCCCGTGTTCCCGTTTTCAAGCTCCCCTTGGCGGCGTCGCGAAATGCTTGTTTACAGGTAATATTACCAGGTAATATATTACCTGTATTACAGGTAATATATTATCAGTGATTACTGATGACTGTGATGAGTTAGATGATAATATCGATTACTCCGAAATCCTTAAAATTTCGGAAAAAATGCTTGTCTACATGCTCTTCGTAGGGTTTCCCCTCAGTATTTTAACATTTTAACAAAACTTCAATTTCAAGTACCTAGTTTTTATATTGGTTTCAATAGAATACTTACATGTATCCCACCTCACATTACTTTTTCTGCAAACTACCTTTTTTAAAATTTTATTATAGTTTTTTTTCCCTTTTTATTTGTTTATTTTTTCTTAAGTGGGAAGGGGCGGTAAGTATTTTCCTCCTCTTAGGGTGGCGCAGGCTTCAAAAAGGTTGAGAAACACTGTTATAGATCGGTCTAAATCCCTGAACAGATGCTTGTTTTCAGGCTTTCGCAGGGCTTCCTCCTTCAATATTCGTTAATATTCTAAGAACTGATAAAAAGCATTCCGGGACGCCGCCAATGGGAGCTTTGAAAACGGGAGCACGGGCGCTTCATCTCCTCTTTCTCTTCACTGTACATGGGGGAAGTTGATATCATAACTTTTTCTGGCTGCTGTAGAAGGGTTTTTGCGAGGCGGGATGTTTTTTACACAGAGTGTTATTGATAGAGATAATTCTATTCTTCTCAATATACGAGGGATGTCCAAAAATTAAAGACCTTTTGTATTTTGCCGCCGTACGGGAGAAGTATTCTGCCAGACGGCAGCACTAGCTTGTAGCGGGAAGTTCCCCCTCCACATCGCACTTGGTCATCTCTCTATCTTATCCAGTGTTGCTACTTGCTACGGCAGCCGTTCGCGATGGACGTCTCTGTGCCGAGTCCCGCCGGTTGTGAAGTTCGCTCCGTCATCCGTTTCCTTAACGCGGAGAAACTTCGCCCGGTCGAAATTCATAGACGTTTGACGGCTATTTATGGCAATGTTATGAATGAGCGCTGTTGTTACGAATGTTATAAATAGCCGTCAAACGTCTATGAATTTCGACCGGGCGAAGTATCTCCGCGTTTAGGAAACGGATGACGGAGCGAACTTACAACGGCGGTACTCGGCACAGAGACGTCCATCGCGAACGGCTGCCGTAGCAAGTAGCAACACTGGATAAGATAGAGAGATGAGACCAAGTGCGATGTGGAGGGGAACTTCCCGCTACAAGCTAGCTGCCGTCTGGCAGAATACTTCGCCCTTACGGCGGCAAAATACAAAAGGTCTTTATTTTGGACATCCCTCGTATGATATCGAAGTTTTTGGCCATAAATATCTAATAATACTACAATGTTCAGGGTCTTCTTTATTTTATTTCTAATTCTGTAATCACTGAATTGGTTGTTAAAAACGGTTTGAAATAAATCATTGTTTAAAAGAAGGATTACGTGAATTTTCACGCTCTATTCATAACATTCTATTTAACGATATTTAAAAATTAATTTTGTACTTGCCGGAAAAAGAAGGGAAAAAGTAATCAAGGTTCTTAAAATATTCTATTGTATGCGTTTAAAAAATATTATTCAAGAATGCCTATGGAAAGATGATAATGAGATTTTCTTATTAATCTTTCTTCATGGGTTGAAAAAAAAAAGAAGAAAAAAATTCTCGCGCTTAATTAGGCCTACAGATAAGATACCTTTTCTTTTTCTTTTTTAAACTACCTACCTTTCTTTTTCCTGCTCCTTTTCTTCATAATTCTAGATATCCATATTACTTTAGTTTATGTAAAGTCATAAAAACTCTAAAAATTTATATATCGGAGGAAATATTATTAGGTGTACAAAATGAAACTCGGCCAAAATACAAAATTCAAATTTCCCTGTGGCTGAGTTTCATTTTGTACACCTAATCAATAAAACTTGTAGGAAATTTAATTCTCTATAAATTGCACTTTATTATTTTTTTCTAGGATGCACCATTTTCGGAAAATAATTGTTTAAAAAAAATAAATTTATCTTGAAAACAGTGCGTCCTAGAGAAAAAATGAATAGAATAAAAATTAAAGAGAATTAAATTTCCAACAGATTTTATTTAGTGCATTTTTCAATATATGTAACGGTTTACGATTTACAAGCCTTTAAAAAGTAACCTTCTTAATGGTTATACTTCAATAACCTTCTTACACGGAGAAGGTCAACTTTTGATGGACTTTAACGCCTAAAATGTTTAAAATTTTGAAAAAATGAACTACTAGGTGTACAAAATGAAACTCGGCTAAAATCTACAAAATTCAAAAACCTGTGGCTGAGTTTCATTTTGTACACCTAATACGTAAAAAATATCTTCCTCAAAACATTCTTCGTCGACATGATTTTTCAAAGGTAGGAAAGAATGAAGGATTTTTCGTATTTTAGCACTATTTTTGACTTGTTTATAAGGGAGGATAATGGTTTGTTTTTATTTTATTAAACAATAAGCAAGACAATAAATTTAATAGAGGGAGAGAAAAGGTGTGCAAGCGCGGCGTTTGTATAAAATTGATGTCCGCTATAAATAAAGCGGTGATTGTTCTCACACCTTAGCCAAACATCATTTTACACGTTTTGACATTTATTGGGCATAAATTTCTCAATTTATTGCACCTTAACTTGCCCCCGTGATTTCTCCTTTGGGCGAGAACCATTAGAGCCGAAAAAATGATTAGTATAGGAAATTAAATATTATTAGAAAGTTTGTGTGTTTGTCTTTGGGTGGAAGATCAGAAAGGGTTGTTCAACCCATCCCTTTTCGGGTTGATGGGCAAGAAGGAGAGGTGAAGTAGTTGCCTGTGAAATGGGAGAACTACCCCGAAGGACCTATTAAACCCTTCACCACTAACAACTCTCAACTTCTCTATTTTTACAACGCCCCCTTCTAATTAGTTACCAACACGGACAATTAGAGGATTTTTTTCTTCTTTTTCATGAGCAAAAATATTGTTAACTTATAAAGTAGGCGTTTGCTTGAAGTATTTTGGTCGAAAATGGCAACCGTCGGCCGGCTAAAAATCGAATGGACGACCAAATTGACTACTCTGCGGGTCTCTTTTAACTTCCTTAAAGAAGTTATTGTGATACCCTCCACTTCGGGTTTTGGGAAGGGTCTTCTTTGGGGAGGGTTAAATCGAATCTTAACCGATCTCAACTTTGTCTGTGTGCCGGCCGGCCGTAGCATTTTCCAGAACACTTTACGGCCACAGTTTTTCAACGATTTTCACCAAAGTTTCTTTAGTCGGTGAACAAGAAAATAACGAGGGCGATTTATGAATTTCGAAAAAATGGCGGAAATTTTGAAATTTTAAAAACTGCGCTGCGGAGGAACCGTTGGTCCGATTTTTACCAAATTTCACCAAACATCATTATATTTTTTACGATTTTTTGGTGTATAAAAAAAAAATTTTTTTGGTCTTTTAGTAGGGAGAAATTTCATACTTCCACCCTTTGCGAGAGAGGCATCCCTTGGGCAGAAAGCCCATTATTCCACCATGATAGGTACTTGGAGAACTTGAAAAAAAAACTTAAAAATTTTTAGAAAAAAATATGCAAATGGAAAAAAATCGAAAAAAAAACTTAGAAAATTTTTGACGAAAAAAACTGAAAAAATAAGTTGGTAAATTTTCGGGGGAAAAAATTTGTAAAATTTTCGAAAAACACAAAAAATTTGGAAAAATAAGTTTGAAAAATGAAAAATTTGTCTAAAGGCTTGATATTATTCTTACCCTCCTATTGTACTTCCCCCTCCTTAAACTTCCCCCTCATTCATTTTTTTTTTTTTGGCAAAATATCATAAATAATTAATAGTTTTGAGACGATAATCTACCAAATCCTTGTTATTAGGTGTACAAAATGAAACTCAGCCACTGGGTAAATTTGAATTTTGTAGATTTTAGCCGAGTTTCATTTTGTACACCTAGTAGTTCATTTTTCAAAATTTTAAACATTTTAGGCGTTAAAGCCCCATCAAAAGTTGACCTTCTCAGTGTAAGAAGGTTATTGAAGTATAACCATTAAGAAGGTTAATTTTTAAAGCTGTAAATCGTAAACCGTTACAGATATTGAAAAAATGCACTAAATAAAATCTGTTGGAAATTCAATTCTCTTTAATTTTTATTCTATTCATTTTTTCTCTAGGACGCACTGTTTACAAGATAAATTTATTTAAAAAAAAAATTATTTTCCGAAAATGGTGCATCCTAGAAAAATTAAGTGCAATTTATAGAGAATTAATTTCCTACAATTTTTTTTATTATGTACAAAATGAAACTCAGCCACAGGGTAAATTTGAATTTTGTAGATTTTCGCCGAGTTTCATTTTGTACACCTAATACTTCACACTTACAGGCAAAAGCGCATGAAAATCGTGCTTTATCTTAAATTTCTCGAAAACTGGGGGTTTTAGGGATTCGACATTAAGTAAGTATTTGTGCTCCTATTAAAGAGTCTAAATAGTCCTATTAAATAGAGTCCTAAAAGTCTTATTTCATGAAGATATGACCGTCCGATTTGGAGAAATCTTCAAATATACTCGAAATAACATGAAAATCAAGAGTTTTGAGGTAAAACGGACCAAATTTAGGGTTGTGAAAAATAATATGTCCCAATATTCCAAAAAGCTAAAAATAACATCGAGTTAAAAATGTAGGTACTTATTTCGTTGATATTGCTTGAAAGTTAAAACCCTCTTTTCGACGAACTTATCAGAGAAAGCTAAATTAGATTGAATCCCTCTCAAACAAGATATAAACAATCTCAATGATACATCTCATTTTCTCTATAATTTTAGTATTTTATTATGAAAAAATTCAAAAAAAAATAAATGAATAATTCACTGTGAGAAACGGAAAAATCTTTTATGGCCTCATAAAACGAGAATTGATTTCGTCTTCAGGGAAACGCCAATTATTTTTTCAATGGTTGAACCAGCTAAATTTGTCATGTCAAAGTGGGTATGTTGCAATTATGATATCCATGGACCCCCTCCTCCTTCCACGCCTGAAATATCAGAGTAATTGAAGTCGATACGAAACGAGTGAATGTATCTTGATCACCGAGCCGCGAAAGGGGAGGGTTCGTACCCGCTAAAATCCCACCGCGTTCGCCCTATTTGGGTTTATTTCAGTCTAACTACCTACCCTCCCCCCCCTCACGATACGTCATCACGGGGATTTTCAAAACCAGGGAGAGATAATTTTCGGAATCCGGCATTAGCTAGTTTTCAAAATGAGGTCGTTAATGAAATCCGTCGGCTTGATAAAAATTTAATTATCAATTTGTTATTTTTTAAAAATCGCTTTACCTTCATCATAGACCCCCAACTTTTGACCTATTTCAGTAATAAAACTGTTTTCGGTACATGTGAGTTACGATACCATAACAACACGCATGCGCGATGTGTTTTTAGTTCCCGCGTTTTTAAAATTCATCTTTGAGATTTGCCTCAATTCAAACTAGTTTGATAGCACGAGGGGGTTAATTTTTTTCCTTCTCGTTTTCGAAATAAAACTTTTTTCGGTACATGTGAGTTTACGATAACATAACAACACGCATGCGCGATGTGTTTTTAGTTCCCGCGTTTTTTAAAAATTCATCTTTGAGATTTGCCTGAATTCAAACAAGTAGATAGCACGAGGGTTTAATTTTTTTCCTTCTCGCAGAGATAGCTCGTTTGATAAGACTAGGGGACTAATTTTTTTCCTCTCGTTAGAAAAGCTCTTTTGGAGAGGAAAAAAAATTGAACGAGCTTTCCTTGCGAGAGGAAAAAAAAAAACCCCTCGTCTTATCAAACGAGCTCTCCTTGCGAGAGGAAAAAATTAACCCCCTCGTCTTATCAAACGAACTCTCCTTGCGAGAGGAAAAAATTAACCCCCTCGTCTTATCAAACGAGCTCTCCTTGCGAGAGGAAAAAATTAACCCCTCGTCTTATCAAACGAGCTCTCCTTGCGAGAGGAAAAAATTAACCCCCTCGTCTTATCAAACAAGCTCTCCTTGCGAGAGGAAAAAATTAACCCCTCGTCTTATCAAACGAGCTCTCCTTGCGAGAGGAAAAAATTAACCCCCTCGTCTTATCAAACGACTCTCCTTGCGAGAGGAAAAAATTAACCCCCTCGTCTTATCAAACGAGCTCTCCTTGCGAGAGGAAAAAATAACCCCCTCGTCTTATCAAACGAGCTCTCCTTGCGAGAGGAAAAAATTAACCCCTCGTCTTATCAAACGAGCTCTCCTTGCGAGAGGAAAAAAAACCCCTCGTCTTATCAAACGAGCTCTCCTTGCGAGAGGAAAAAATTAACCCCCTCGTCTTATCAAACAAGCTCTCCTTGCGAGAGGAAAAAATTAACCCCCTCGTCTTATCAACGAGCTCTCCTTGCGAGAGGAAAAAATTAACCCCTCGTCTTATCAAACGAACTCTCCTTGCGAGAGGAAAAAATTAACCCCCTCGTCTTATCAAACGAGCTCTCCTTGCGAGAGAAAAAAAATTTCCCTCTCGTGTTATCAAAATAGTTTGAATTTAGACATATCTCAAACATGAACTTTTGAAAAAACGCGGGAACTAGAAACAAAGAATGCTCGCGCATGTGTGTTGTTTCGCCTCGTTAACTCACATGAACCCTATTTTCATTTGTATTTATTAAAAATTAACAATTTTTTTTTTCTTTTGACGAAAAAAACATTTTTTTTGTGTGCCAAATAGGCGGAAAATCTCGGTTCATGAATGAGGGCTTAATTAGAAGGGTCTTAATGAACTCATTCAATTCGGGCCCTCTTTTCCTTCGCACAATAAGAGCCACATTTCAAATTAACCACATGGCGATAGGCATTCAAAACGTTTCAAAATTGAGGATGAAAAATATTTTCTCCAACGGGATGGAAAATGAAGACGAAAGTACTAGAATGGGCCCCGGCAGGAACTTTTTCAAAGTTCATTCTTCGTCCCACTATAGAAAACATTTTTTCAGGTACAAAAAATAAAAATCTTCGCTTTTGACATTTTCAAGTTATTAGGTGTACAAAATGAAACTCAGCCACAGGGTAAATTTGAATTTTGTAGATTTTAGCCGAGTTTCATTTTGTACACCTAGTAGTTCATTTTTTCAAAATTTTGAACATTTTAGGCGTTAAAGTCCATCAAAAGTTGACCTCCGAGTAAGAAGGTTATTGAAGTATAACCATTAAGAAGGTTAATTTTTAAAGGCTTGTAAATCGTAAACCGTTACAGATATTGAAAAAATGCACTAAATAAAATCAGTTGGAAATTAAATTCTCTTTAATTTTTATTCTATTCATTTTTTCTCTAGGACGCACTGTTTTCAAGATAAATTTATTTAAAAAAAAATTTTCCGAAAATGGTGCATCCTAGAAAAAAATAATTAAGTACAAATTTATAGAAAATTAAATTTCCTACAATTTTATTTATTAGGTGTACAAAATGAAACTCAGCCACAGGGTAAATTTGAATTTTGTAGATTTTAGCCGAGTTTCATTTTGTACACCTAATAAAAGGAAGATTCTGTAAAAATTGCGGTCGTGAAGCATTCCGGAAAAATGCGAAAATTTTCCAGAGACCGGAGGCTTTCTTTCTCTGAGAAGAAGATAAAAAGAAATCTTCTAAAATTGGGTTTATAGGAGGTTTTCTTTGCCTAAACATTGCAGAAAAAGCCCAATCTGGTAATCGGCCATTTTGTCCGAATGGTACACTCTCAGTGCCTGGAGGTTATTTCCATGTACACAATAGACAGCGCTTCAGGCGATAACTATTTGAACTAGCAAATATGTCCGTAATGTTTGCGAAATCGATTTTGGGCCGAAAAGTTTTTAGGATAATCGGAGTAAGACTAGAAACTTGAGACTGGAAGGCTAGAATTTGAAATAGATTTACTCAGAGTCCGCAAACATGTTAAAAAGTTAGAAACTTGAGATACAAGTTTGTATTAGTTTACTGGAAGGATTAAAGCGATTAATGATTTAATGAACCTATCAACGCTGAGAGTGTTAAACTTACCTCAGGCATGCTACTTCATAAAGGTTGATTCGATTTTAACTCCAGCGGGCTTAAATTTATCGGAAATAAACGTAAGTAAAACTTGGACTAATTAAAGAGAGAAAAAAATCCTCTCATAAATATTTCAGCCGAAGTGGAAAGGGTAAAACCTGATATTTGCCCCGTTCAAATTAAATGTACGCCCAAGAATTTTTGCAATGCAAATGGGCTTTTGGACTGCGATTTCCCTCCCCGCGTAGCCTCACTTTAGCGGCAGTAACATCCTTTCGAAAAGGGCTCCTGGATAAATTCGACCTTTTATCCCACCACCTCCACTCAATTAAATGTTAACAGCTTGTACACAAATGGCTCTGGATTGAAGTGTGTTTTTAACCCTTTGGGATTTTTTTTCCCTAAAAGTCAATTTGTGTGATTTCCCAATTTAACATCTAAAATTTATTTTTAACTTCCTCCAAGAGTATTGTATTAGGTGTACAAAATGAAACTCGGCTAAAATCTACAAAATTCAAATTTACCCTGTGGCTGAGTTTCATTTTGTACACCTAATAAATAAAAATTGTAGGAAATTTAATTTTCTATAAATTTGTACTTAATTATTTTTTTCCAGGATGCACCATTTTCGGAAAATAATTTTTTTAAAAATAAATTTATCTTAAAAACAGTGCGTCCTAGAGAAAAAATGAATAGAATAAAAATTAAAGAGAATTAAATTTCCAAGATTTTATTTAGTGCATTTTTTCAATATCTGTAACGGTTTACGATTTACAAGCCTTTAAAAATTAACCTTCTTAATGGTTATACTTCAATAACCTTCTTACACGGAGAAGGTCAACTTTTGATGGACTTTAACGCCTAAAATGTTCAAAATTTTGAAAAAATGAACTACTAGGTGTACAAAATGAAACTCGGCTAAAATCTACAAAATTCAAATTATAATCTAATAGTTATCGAGATATTGAGATTTTCCTAAAAAAGTATAAACCCGTTTTTCTCGAAAACCGTTTAGTTTTTTGATTTGAAATTTATGTCAGTTCTTATTCACATAAAAATGCATCTTAGAATTTTTTCGGCCAAATCGGAATAAGGGCCAAAATGCCTCTCCCGCCATAGCCTTTGGGGTGTTCATCCTCGTTCGTCGACTTTCGTTCCTTCTACTCGAGACTTAAATTTTTTTAGTAGTTTCAAAAAATTGCGCTTTTTTGATGAAGTTTCGGCGGGGTCTATCTCCAGACTTTTATGCGAGTGAATACTTCCTTTTGTCCCTTTATCATTTTCGATCTTGGTCATTGAGTCAAACAAGAATAAAAGACGTCGAATAAAAAGGAAATATCAAGTCGTTCTCCAAAGAAAAAAAGAAGGGTCGGGTCATAATATAGAGGAATAGTACAAAAGGATGATGGATACGCCTATTGTTGCCCATGGAGTATTTACATTCTAAACGTACTTTGTATTATAATAGAAAATTCCGTACGAACATGTTTATTCGTATAAAAGATCGTCTTATTTCGCAATTTTTGTTTTCTCAACTTCCAAATCCTATTTCCAAGATTGTTTTTTCCCCCAACTGCCACTCATCGATATTTGAACACACCGAAAATCAAAGAAACGTCAGCAACAATTTTTTTATTTATCTTTTTTCGTATAAAACAATTTGGACGACGGATCTTATAAACAGAAAAACAACATTAACATCAATGCTTTTTTTTTACATAAAATATTTGTTGAGAAATGGTTTATTTTATTTTTGAAAGACATGAAAGTGTCGCCTACAGCGCTTTCGCTCTTCCAAAACTAAAAAAATAATCCATTTCCCTACATATTAATTATATTTTAACTGGGAATAATACTCTAACTATTTACATGTTTACATAACGATTATATACATCAAAGCTTATTTACAAAATTTGAACAGAGAGCGCAAATAAAATGGAAAAACTTAAAAATCGTCTACATTTTAGGCTAAAGCTATGGTAGAAAATATCCTATCAAAAATTTTATGCTAAGATATTTTTTTGTAAATATCACTTACAAACTTTTTTTTCGCTTTTTTCAAAATGAAAATTCGTTCCTTATCACTTACTGAAAGTTAACATTTACCTAAATGAACTAATTTTTACAATTAACAAAAAATCGTCGAAATGAATGATGTGCTCTCCGAATGCCCTCAGTCAAAAAGGGCATGATTGTAATCATAATCGTAATTATGATTACGATTACACCCTAGGGGGCCCCTGTAGAGGTTCGAAAGTGGGGAGGTGTGATTAAGGGGGTTCTGATGTTTGTGCGGCTTTAATTGGTCCCGTAAAGGGTTTTAAATTTTGAGGTCGATTTTATTGTCAAAACTTGACAGAATTCCGCACTTGAATTGGAATTAAACGTCCTAAATTGAGCAGGGACGGTTTTTTCAGGAAAACACATCATTTAAAAAACCCTTGATACCAATGTGCAAAAAAATTTTTAAGTGCTCTATTAAAAAATACAAAATTTTTAAAAATAGAAAAGTTAGAGCACGATTTGAGCTTTGGATTTTTGTGAAAAGGGGAGCCAGAAAAAAGGAGTCCTTTTTTTTGTGGCAGAGGATTGTCGTTTTTGATGAGACCTTCTCCGGATTTAGTAGCGATAAAAATATGTTCTGTCGTAGGCCGTCGGCTCCGGAGAAGGCGTCTCCCTCTGCTAGCTGACGAACGAAGATTCTGCTTTGAGAGAAACGGGGGCCGCTTGAATTGAGGAAGGGCTCGGAGGTGGACCCTCCCGAGGTTTTCTTCAGAGGCTTAAGACCGACGGGGTTATCAGACGTGAGGCGAAAATCGTGAAAAAGAAGCAGACGAAGAGCATAACGAACGCCCCTCCGAGTAAAACCGCCGACCACCATACTTGACAACTTCCTGCAACAGAAAAACCAAAACATAAATGCAATGCAAACATTTAACTTCCTGTAAGAAGTAATTGTTTTACCCAGGTTTCAGGTTTTTGGGGAAGGGTCTTCCAGACCCCGTAGGGTCAAATCGAATATGGATCTTTACCGATCTCAACTTTGTCTGTGTTTCCGGCCGGCCGTAGCATTTTTTCACGGCACAATTTTCAACCGATTTGTACAAATTTTCACACAAACTTCCTCAGTCGATGAAGAAGAAATTAACGTAGGAGATTTTTTAATTTCGAAAAAATGGCGGAGATGTGCACGTTGAAATATTAAAAAATGCGCTGCGACCAAACCGTTATGTTGGTCCGATTTTCACGAAGTACTCTATTTATTTTTGACGAATTTTTGGTGTAAAAAAGTTATATTAGTAGGGAGAAATTGGTACTTTCACGCCTTACGAGAGTGACATCCCATGGGCAGAAAGGCAGTATTTCTACCTTGATACTTTTTGACAACAATTTTTGGGAAAAATAACTTAGAAATCTATTCAAAAATAAGGAAATTTTTCTCAATTCAAAAATACTTGCAATATACTTCCCCTCCGTTATACTTCCCCTCCTTTATACTTCCTCGTCCTATATTGTCCCTTCTCTTTAAGGATGTTTTCGGTGAAGAAGAATGTAACGAGGGCGATTTTTGAATTTCGAAAAAATGGCGGAGATATGTCTGTTTGAAATTTTAAAAATTCGCTGCGGCCGTTTCCGATTTCACCAAATTTTCACCAATTACTCCTTATTTTTTAAAGAATTTTTGGTGTAAAAAAATTGCCACTTTTTATGATTATTTTTTTAGTAGGGAGAAATTTCATACTTCATTACGAGAGCACATCCCTAGGCCAAAGAGCCCATTATTTCTACCTTGACACTTAAAAATTTTCGAAAAAAGAACTTAAAATTTTCAAAAAAAAAAAAAAAAAAAAAAAAAAAAAAAAAAAATTTTTCGAAAAAAAAAAAAAAAATTTTCGAAAAAAAAAAATTAAAATTTTTTATTTATTTTTATATACTTCCCCTTATACTTCATTATACCCCTCATTAACTTCCCCTCCCATATACTTCCCACTCCGTTATACTTCCCCTCCATACTTCCCCTCCTATACTTCCCCCTACGTTTTACGTCCCCTCCGTTATACTTCCCCCTCCTATATAGATACTTCTCTTTAAGGAAGTTTTCGTTGGAAGCTCTTCAAACCAGTAATTTTATTCTGCGACTACTAGAATTTCTCCTTTTTACCTGCAGTATTATGTACCCTAAAATATTTACTTGAGCGACGAATCATCTACCTGAATTTATACATGCTAATAGTACGAAACGTCATCCCCCAGAAGTGTCTAACTGAAAAAGAACAATAGAACGAAAAGTGCGGATGAAATCATGTTGCCATTGTCATTTTGTGAATTGTAAAATATCCTATTTTGTGGATTAAAACAAAAAAGGGAGTAATTTGTTGAAGAGCTCTTTTGTTAAAATCTTTAGGCATCTCGTCACGTTTTAGTTTGGAAACGTTGTTTTTTGCTTTTCGTATGTTGTAAATCCCAAAATGATAATTCGATTTAACTCACAAACTTGGCTTTCGGTCTGGGTTGATTTCGTTAAGCTACGCGAGGGGTTCCGTCTGTTTCTTTGCTTAACTCATTAGAAGCACCTGCGTTGTACTGTCGAACACACTAATTAGGGTCTAAATCGTTGAGGAAAAGGGCTTTGGAAGTAAAAAGGAGAGGAGTAAAAAAAACTTTAAATGTCACTACATTTTGAGCCTAAAAAGCCCTATGAAGTTTTCCTCAAGTAGCGCCTAACTCGCTTTGAAACTCTGGATGAGCCCGTTGTCGGAATAAAACGAGAAAAGGGCTTCTTTTGTCCCCCTCCCCCAGCCCTTCACCCCCCGACCCTTACGAGGCTCATCGGGTCAGACCCCATCATCCGCCAAATTCGACCCTCCCTTTCCCGTCTTTCGTTCGTTAGGCGCAGAAAACTTGGACGAATGTATTAACTGAACGGGAGGATGAACTTACAAAGGGTTTACCCTTCGTATGCTTTCCAAAGGGCGTAATTGAATATAAACAAGTTCATCGTTATTATTCAACTTTCGTGGAAAACCAACCTTGAAAATAAAGCCAAGAAAATATTTATGATCGCTTTTATACAACCCGGAATATTTGAGGTTTTCCACACCCCATAAAATTAAAGAGCGACGAGGCTTTTTAACTTCCTAAAATAAGTTATTGTGATACCCTCTAAGTCGGGTTTTTGGGGAAGGGTCTTCCAAACCCCGGAGGTTATCGATCTTGACGTTGTCTGTGGTTCCGTCCGGCCGTAGCATTTTCCCGGAACACTTTACGGCCAGTTTAGAACCAATTTTCACACAATCTTCCTAAATAGTTGAACAAGATTTTTGAATTTCGAAAAAATGACAGATATGCAAGTTTGAAATTTTAAAAACTGCGTTGCGGCCGGACTAACCAAATACTCCTTCTATTTTTTAAGAATTTTTGGTGTAATAAAATTTTTTCTTTTAGTAGGGAGAAATTTGATACTTCCACCCTTTGCGAGAGGGATATCACTAGGGCAGAAAGCCCATTATTTCTACTTTGATACTTCAAATTTTTTAAAATAATTTTTCTTCTTGATTGACCGGAAAATTCTACGGACGGCCGGCCGGAACTACGGACAGTGTTGAGATCGGCAAAGATTTAGGAAGGGAATTTTTTAGGAATTTAGGATTTAGGAATTTTTTTTAACTTCTTTTAGGAAGTTAAAGTATCAAAGGAAGGAGGGGGGGGGGGGGTCAAATTGGGAGACCCAGGTTCATATGAGGCGCTCCGGGTACGAAGGGCGAACTCAACATCGGACAAATTTTTTTTTTCATTTTCAGATCTAGACCTTTTGGTGATTACACCCATATAATTTTTATGTTGAGTTCGCCCTTTTTTCCCCTTTAAATACGTAAAAACCGATAAGCGGCAAAGCTCTAACTGCGATATCCGAGCGGGTACGAAGGGCGAACTCCACATTCTAGTCCACAACCCCCACTCCTTTTCCCATTCCAGGGCATGACTTTTCTGTTGAGTTCGCCCGTAACATAAAACTTTAAAATGCGAATATCTCGAAACTACGTTTTGTTGAGTTCGCCCTTCGTACCCGGAGCGCCCTCCACCCTCGGGTTTCAAATATCAGTGACGTTTACTGTCAAATAATTCCGAGGAAAACTAGCAGAAGGATGTTTTTTGCCGAAAAACCAGGAAAAAAAAATGATGAAGCTATTTTCCGGGTGTATAGTAAACGCGATTTCTAAGTAAACAACAAAACACGGCAAAGGTAGAGACACCCAGTATAAAAAATTCCCATTAATTTAATGGATGTAAAACGTCAGTTAAAATAAAGCCTGCCTGTAACATCCGTTTTACCCTGAATAGGAAATATCAATTATCGAATGCAAATTTTCATTATTGACGAAATCTCCCCTCTCCCAAGCTATTAAGAGGGTGTTTTTGTTGACTTGTGAAGTCGAACTTTTTTTTCTCCAAACTTGAATAAAAGGGAAAAAAAGGGAAGGAAATTTTCCACCACTATCGCCCGCTTGAGTGAGGAAAACTTTTGAAAACCTTTTTGTAAAACTTGTAAATTTTTATTTTTTTTAAACATTTTTTTCGGTAACAGCTTAATATAAAAGGCTCCATAAATAATAAAAATGTCTGAAAATCGTAATTTTCTTTAATGGTTATTATCTGTCAGCGATAACAGTGGGTTTTGCCGGATTCCCTAATTTCGTCTAGACACGCATTTTACTCTAATCGGACCCCTTGAATCTTTTAGGGAGCCCTCCCTTTCGGATCGTTTATACAACCTGTTATCTCCATATAAAATATTATTTCATATAAACAAATAAGGAATTCAACAGGTTAAAAAAATTGAATATTTATAAAGTTTGAAAATTAAAATAAAAGGAATTCAAGAAGGGAGAAAAAAAGGGGGCTTTTTCTGTCGGTGGCAGATATTTGGCAATGGATATTGTTAGGGAGAGGTGACCAACACAATGTCTACAATAAATCAACATCGTCGACAGAATCCGTGCGGAGCCAGATGCTGAGGATATTGATTGATATCCTACTTCATTTGAATCGGACATTCTTGTAGGTCATGGCCCTTTTTTATGTTCCTTCTCACAATTGACCCTATTGTGTATGAAAAGGGTTGAATACAAGCTTTAAAAACGAAGAGACACCAAAAACTTTTTCACAGGTTGATGTATTTGCGGGTGAGAAGTTAGAATTTTCGCGTAATAAATAATCTAACTGAATTCCCGCAAGAAGAGGGAGGAATTAGAGTAGCCCCTCGTTTTTAGTTGGGTTGGCTGGTTACAGTTTTCCGCCTCTCCTTTTCTGCTACCCAGAAAAAGCTAGCCCTTATTGGCAGTAAAAATATATTAGGTGTACAAAATGAAACTCGGCTAAAATTACAAAATTCAAATTTACCCTGTGGCTGAGTTTCATTTTGTACACCTAATAAATAAAAATTGTAGGAAATTTAATTTCTATAAATTTGTACTTAATTATTTTTTCTAGGATGCACCATTTTCGGAAAATAATTTTTTTTAAATAAATTTATCTTGAAAACAGTGCGTCCTAGAGAAAAAATGAATAGAATAAAAATTAAAGAGAATTGAATTTCCAACTGATTTTATTTAGTGCATTTTTTCAATATCTGTAACGGTTTACGATTTACAAGCCTTTAAAAATTAACCTTCTTAATGGTTATACTTCAATAACCTTCTTACACGGAGAAGTCAACTTTTGATGGACTTTAACGCCTAAAATGTTCAAAATTTTGAAAAAATTAACTACTAGGTGTACAAAATGAAACTCGGCTAAAATCTACAAAATTCAAAACCCTGTGGCTGAGTGTAAAATGAGGGCTTCTTCTTCAGTAGTTAGAGATGATATATAACTTTCATAATATATGAGGCGCTCCGGGTACGAAGGGCGAACTCAACAAAACGTAGTTTCGAGATATTAGCATTTTAAAGTTTTATCTTACGGGCGAACTCAACAGAAAAGTCATGCCCTGGAATGGAAAAGGAGTGGGGGTTGTGAACTAGGATGTGGAGTTCGCCCTTCGTACCCGCTCGGATATCGCAGTTAGAGCTTTGCCGCATATCGGTTTTTACGTATTTTAAAGGGGAAAAAAGGGCAAACTCAATACATATAAAAATTATATGGGTGTATTCATCAAAAGGTCTAGAATCTGAAAAAAAATTTGTCCGATGTTGAGTTCGCCCTTCGTACCCGGAGCGCCTCATATAAACTTCTGTAATTTTCGTCCTACAAAAAAAAAAGTTAAATGTAAACCCCCTTTTTTTAGATGAAGAATAGACTGCAAATAACGAATTTTTATTTTGGTGTACAGGGTGTCCCACCAACTTCGTTATTTTAAATGAGAACACCTATTTTTTATTTCAGATTCGTAATCTACGCACAATTTCAAGTTGATTTGACTATTCATATGACCTCATTGGAAACTTTAAAAAATGCCAAATTAAGAGAAAACTTACGACAAAATTTATACAAAAAAAATTGCTCCTATCGAAAAAATGACCTAAGTAAAAGTTGCTTAAATTGACCGCAGAATCGATCAAAAGCATAAAAACATAGGGTTCCCATTTAAAATAACGAATCTGCACCACCCTGTATACCAAAACAAAAATCTGCCTAATGGAGTCGATTCCCACTCAAAAAACAAGGGACCCTTTACATTTAACTTTTTTTTCTACGACCAAATGCTTTGCTGTAAGTTGCTGGTCTGGGGACACCATTTGGGTATTTTTAAAAAAACTGATTGGTCTAACTGCTATAAACAAATCGATTGAGCAATTCACCTCCTGTATCGATTTACGAATCAAGAAACTTTGTCTTAAAACGGAAGTTTGGCAGTTCCTAAACTCGATAAAGGTCTATTCCCAAGTAATATATTACGGAAAGCGAGACACCTTCGAGAATTAAACCCTTTCGGCTAGTCGAAGCTTTTATCAATGATTTGTTGAAAACCGCGTTGAAAAGGAGGACCCCCCCTTCTTCCATCCACCATCATTATTCCGCCACCCTCGCTTTAAACACTTTAAAAGAAAGTTTCACCGCTTTAACTTTCTCAAAGAGAATTTATTGTATGTTCCTCCATGAACGGTATTTATCTTCACCGATTGCGCACGGCTGTTCGTCGCCAGCATTTCGGAAACTTCACGACCGCAATTTTAGCTAAATTTTCGCTGAATCTTTCTTTAAACGTTCCTTGAAACTCTCCCTTTCCTTTACTAAAGGATACCTTGAACCCCTTTCAACTTGTCATTTGTCCAATGAGAGCCCTGCGTTCGAGGACTCCTTATGGTACCTCAATAGCTACCTTGAACAACGGAAGTATTCCTTTTATTTGAAGGAACAGATCATTTCAATGGAGGGTCATGAAGGCGAAATAACGTCAAATATTTTCAAGGAAACCTTCGTAAAAGGGCCTTCAAGAAACGTTTATAAGTACGGGTTAAAAAAAAAATTATGTTCTTCCACTCCAAGCAGAGAGACCCCCACAGTAATCTCTCAAGTTAAAGTTTTAAAATATTCCTACAACTTTTGAAAAAAAAAAATCAAAATAAATATTTTTAAAAAAAGCTATCTTTTAAATCGAGTACGTGCTTTAACTTTAGGGTATAATACACTCAACTTTTACTTTGTTGACCTGTCTTAAGTTCAACAGGAAAAGTTGAGACAGCGAAGTGTAAAAGTTAAAAGCGCCCTCAACATTCATTCCCATCGTTTCGTAAACTTAATCACTTTCGTATCAAATCTTAAGAAGATTAAATTTTATGAATAATTCTCCATTAAAAATATAAAAATTAATTTACTTGGTTTTCTTTAATCTTAGTGTGCTAATCTACTTTTTACTTTGTATAAAGGTCGGGGTTTTCCTTGGCGAAGTTCCTAGAAAACTTTCATCCGATATATCGATATATACAATAAATAAAAATTGTAGGAAATTTAATTCTCTGTAAATTTGTACTTAATTATTTTTTTCTAGGATGCACCATTTTCGGAAAATAATTTTTTTAAATAAATTTATCTTGAAAACAGTGCGTCCTAGAGAAAAATGAATAGAATAAAAATTAAAGAGAATTGAATTTCCAACAGATTTTATTTAGTGCATTTTTTCAATATCTGTAACGGTTTACGATTTACAAGCCTTTAAAAATTAACCTTCTTAATGGTTATACTTCAATAACCTTCTACACGGAGAAGGTCAACTTTTGATGGACTTTAACGCTTAAAATGTTCAAAATTTTGAAAAAATGAACTACTAGGTGTACAAAATGAAACTCGGCTAAAATCTACAAAATTCAAATTTACCCTGTGGCTGAGTTCCTTTTGTACACCTAATATATTTTTTTCTTCCGATATATCAGTGCCACTTTTTGATTATATATTTTTATTATATCGTCCATGCCTAGTTATGCCCTCTGAATTGCCCCTACTGCCGCATTCTAAGAAGAAACCGCAGGTGCGAAGAAACGCTTCCTTTAGTTAATTTGAATAAAAATATAAAATTAGTATTTGCATTGTGGAAGTATTTAAGAGATAAAACCTCGATTTTATTATCATCGGATTAAGCGGGTCATTTGATGTTTAAGCACCGTGAAGTGCCAGGGAGAGTCGAGTTGAGTTGTTAAGCTTTGTTCAGCAAATTTTCAATGTTACCGTTTCACCCATCAGTAATTTTCAATTTTACCCGAATGACTTGATTTAAAAAAAAAATTAAGTTTTTTTTCTTATGTTATAAGCTCGCAGAGACGATATTGCTTAATCGAAGCTCGCACCTGGGCTCCCCGTTGAGCCTGAAGGGTCAACTTTCCTTGAAAATTGAATTTTTTTTTCTCTGGCGGAAAATTACTGTTTTTAAACCCTTTTTTTTATGGAGTTTTTAATAGAAATTTGAGAAACGTCGATCAGGGTAAATATTTAATTGGCAAATTTGTCTGCAAGTGATGTCATGGTTAGAGCAAATACTTTTATTTGAGAAGGAAGAGGCTTGATATTTACCAAAGTCAAGTTGTGGCATTCCCTTTGTAAACAACGTCTCGGTCCCCCGCGCCCCCCGACGCCCCGCGGGTCCCCCCGCCGTTTCAAGCCACCCAACCCTCGGCTACTCGCCCCTTTAATGTTCGAACCATCATCACAGCCTTCAACCTAAATCCTCCCGGGACTAAGCTCGAATTAATTCCCTCTCCTATTATTTTTCACAACTTGCACCTACTATACAGGGTGTCCCAATTAGAGTGTACCAGCACTTTACGCCAAAGCATTTAGTCCTAGAAAAAAATATAAAATGCAAACCCCCTGCGACACAAACTTCGTTATTTAAAATGAGTACTACCCGTATTTTAGGTAGATTTCTTTTCTTCAAAAATCTACCTATTGTAATGTCCAAGTAGTCGCAGATTCAAAAAATTTTATACGTTTTTCGTTTCATACCTCCTGGACCCCAAAACCATCCTAGTCCTAGTTGAAAGTTTATATATATATAATGTATAATATAGCACGATAACGTGTCCATACGAATTCTTAAAATAAAGCTTCAATTTACATAATAGTGCCTTTTTTCGATAAAAAAGACTCCTTAACAAAAAGTAATTTCAGTTTTTCAACATAAATCAACCAAAATTTCAAAATGTTTCTTGAACACAAGATTGTTTAAGTACTGAAGATGACGAGTACGGCGAAACCGGTCTACAAATAAAAATAAAATTGTAACAAAATAAGTATTGTTTATTTTGTGGAGAAGCCATTAAAAAATCTCTGGTTTTATTTAGTGTACAAAATGAAACTCAGCCGCAGGGTAAATTTGAATTTTGTAGATTTTAGCCGAATTTCATTTTGTACACCTAGTAGTTCATTTTTTCAAAATTTTGAACATTTTAGGCGTTAAAGTCCATCAAAAGTTGACCTTCTCCGTGTAAGAAGGTTATTGAAGTATAACCATTAAGAAGGTTAATTTTTAAAGGCTTGTAAATCGTAAACCGTTACAGATATTGAAAAAATGCACTAAATAAAATCTGTTGGAAATTTAATTTCTTTAATTTTTATTCATTTTTTCTCTAGGACGCACTGTTTTCAAGATAAATTTATTTAAAAAAAATTATTTTCCGAAAATGGTGCATCCTAGAAAAAAATAATTAAGTATTTATAGAGAATTAAATTTCCTACAATTTTTATTTATTAGGTGTACAAAATGAAACTCAGCCACAGGGTAAATTTGAATTTAGGTGTAAAAAATGAAACTCAGCCGCAGGGTAAATTTGAATTTTGTAGATTTTAGCCGATTTCATTGTACACCTAATATTTGGCAGGTTTCTTTTCCTTCAAAATATACGCCAAATAAATTGAAATATGTTTAAAGAAACTTTCCCCTCCATTCAAATTCCTTCTCTTTAAGGAAGTTCCCGCTGGGGGCAGCCACAGACTAGTTGATCTATGAAGTTTTAAGGCTTTTAAAGTCCTTTCTGTGTATAAGAGCCGACGGAGTAAATCTTGAAAATCTCCATAAAGAGTTAAAAGGCTGATTTACTGTGATCATTCTTAGACGGCAGTTGGACACTTTAAATTGCCCTCCGAGCCAGAAAACGCTTTTAAGCCAAACTAGTAGCACCCTAAATAATAAACTTTGGGAATATCTTCCAAATTTTTAAATTTCGTTGACACAATTAAACAGGGAGAAAAGGTTAAAAGAGGGGAGTGAGAGAGAAAAAAAACTTTTCCGCCCATAAAGATTAAAAGAGAGTATTTTCCTTTGGAAGAGAGAGAACAACTAAACGACTTCTCTCCTAAGCCCCCTAATCCACCGCTGACAGAATAAAGTTGTTCACCAACAGAATTCGGCCGTTGAAAAGTGTATACTTACAGGGAAAACTTCTCAGGACTTTTAAAAATACAAACCCCACTCGAATACGTGAAAAAAATTTTCTTTTCACCTCATGGGCTTTAAACACCTCAAAACTTTGACAATTTATGAATTGCGGCTTCATAGTTGAATAACCTCTGATACAAGTGTTCAAAATTGACTAAAACAGCTATAGACCAGCCAATCTAAAACCTGGGAAAAGAAGAAAAATATGGTGTTTAAAAATAATAAAAAAAAATATGGTGTTATAAAATATGGTGGTTTTTTGACGGAAATGTGTAGAAGAGGGTCCATGAGTATCCAACATAAAAAAAACCCCAACCAATCATAAAGGTTAATATATTATTAGGTCTACAAAATGAAACTCAGCCACAGGGTAAATTTGAATTTTGTAGATTTTAGCCGAGTTTCATTTTGTACATCTAGTAGTTCATTTTTTCAAAATTTTAAAAATTTTAGGCGTTAAAGTCCATCAAAAGCTGACCTTCTCCGTGTAAGAAGGTTATTGAAGTATAACCATTAAGAAGGTTAATTTTTAAAGGCTTGTAAATCGTAAACCGTTACAGATATTGAAAAATGCACTAAATAAAATCTGTTGGAAATTTAATTCTCTTTAATTTTTATTCTATTCATTTTTTCTCTAGGACGCACTTTTTCAAGATAAATTATTTAAAAAAATTATTTTCCGAAAATGGTGTATCCCAGAAAAAAATAATTAAGTACAAATTTATAGAGAATTAAATTTCCTAAATTTTATTATTAGGTACAAATGAAACTCAGCCACAGGGTAAATTTGAATTTTGTAGATTTTAGCCGAGTTTCATTTTGTACACCTAGTATTTGACCGGTTTTTTTTTATTTGTAAATTTTGTCTAGGGCTTAGTTTGGGAGAAAAACGCAAAAAACCACGAAAAGTTACCTTTGAACACGGGGGCCAGAGCAAGGTAAATTTACGCCGAAAAGAAGTTTTTGGGGGATTTCTTGGATTTACCCCCCCCCCCCCCCACTATAAATTGCTTGGTTGATATTGACCTTTAAAGGAAATCGCCTTCTCTATATCTTTTAGTAAGTACAGATTTTCGCTCAGACTGCTCCTTTCCTGATTTTTTTTATTTTTTATCACTTTTTTCAGCGCTTTGCAGCTAGGAAACGGCCGATCCTGCAATGAAGGTGATTTCGTCTAATTTGTAGGAATTTAACCACCTTTCATTTTTGTATTATGCATTTTTTGGCTACGAAGTACCGTTTTGAAGACCCGGTGAAAAACCGCGAAAAGTCACGCTCCATCGCTCCAAGGTCAAAAATTTTTTCGTTTTTTTTGCCGCCGTGTAGCGCGGGCACCGTTGGTGTACGAAAAATTATTGAAAAAGTTTATCGGAAATTTAGTCTACTTTCTTTTTTAACTTATGTTTTGGCTACGACGTACCGTTGTGGAGATACAAGCGAAAAACCGAAAAACAAATGGGTGGGCTGGGTTTTTTTATGTGGTACACTCAAGGTATCCTTCCCTACAGATTTCCGTCAAAATACCTACCACATTTTTGCTAGTCCCAGTTTTAGATTGACTGGGTTATGTTGTTTTTCTACACTCTCCATAATTAATGATATTCTGATGATACCTGATAGGTCGAAACCGGTCACGGCTCATTGTTTTAGCAATAAAAAGCTAGATTTATCGGGAAAAGTCCAATTCGATTAAATTATTTGAACATGTACGCATAAGTGGTTAGTGTTTCTATAACAAACCAGATTAAGATAAACAAACGGACGTAACGTAAACACGCGGAGAATGTAGCGCGCCCCCCCCGACGGAGCATCAATTAAACCAGAGGTGGAATTACTAAACCGCGATACTCTGCATGTATTAGCTCTTAATCAATTTGAAATTCAATAGCGTTCGACTCGTAATAAACCGGGCGCGAGACCTAAAGGTCGAAAGCTTGTTTACAATGTCCGTTGATATATGACGTTAATCTATTTACAATTCAGAGAGGGCTTCTATTATTATAGTTTAATCTTGGATTTGCACCTCTCTATTCAGATTGCTAAATTCAAAAGAAAGTACAGAAATTATCCCATTTTGAAAGCCCACCTAGAGCAGGGCAGAATCGTTAAAAAACCTTTAATCTTTTTAAAAATTTTTTCTATGATTTCAAAAAAGATCATCCGATTAGGAGAAATCTTCAAATACAGGCAAAAGAGCATGAAAATCGGGCTATAGCCTTAAATATCTCTAAAACTAGCGGTTTTTAGGGATCGACCATCAGCTAAATATTGGTGCTCCTATCAAAGAGCTTTCTAAACAATCATGAAGATGCTATTAAAAGTTACAGAGGGAGAAAGAATGAAAAAACGGATATTCCACGACCGAAAAAGTATAGGAGAATGAAAAATAAGGAAATAGTCCACCTGATGAGGCGTATTACGCCGAAACCGGTCGTGGAATATCCGTTTTTTTCATTCTTTCTCCCTCTGTAACTTTTAATAGCATCCAATACACGTTCCCTATTTGCGCGATTCGCATGAGCAAAAACCCTTTAGTAAAAAGTCATGAAGATATTAGCCACCAAGGGGAGCTTGAAAATGGGAGCACGGGCGCTTCATCTCTCCTCAAATTTTCTTCTGTCATATTAAACCCGCAAGACTTGGCGGTCATGTTGGCTTATTATCTCAAGCGATTTTCGAAGAGACGGGCGTCCGGCCGTCCGTAACATTTTCCCGGAACACTTTACGGCCACAGTTTTCAACCGATTTTCACCAAAATTCTTTAGCAGGTGAAGAAGAATGTAACGAGGGCGATTTTTGAATTTCGAAAAAATGGCGGAGATATGTCTGTTTAAATTTTAAAAAATTCGCTGCCGCCGAACCGTTGGTCCGATTTTCACCAAATTTTCACCAATTACTCCTTATATTTTTTAAGAATTTTTGTTGTAAAAAATTGCCACTTTTTAATTACAAATTTTTTTAGTAGGGAGAAATTTCATACTTCTACCATTACGAGAGGCACATCCCTAGGCCAAAAAGCCCATTATTTCTACCTTGACACTTAAAAAAATTTTCGAAAAAAATAACTTAGAAAATTTTTCAAAAAAAAGCCAAAAAAGCTCAAATTTAACTCAAAGAAAACCCGGAAAATTTTTCCATAATTTGTAGGAAATTTAACCACCTCTCATTTTTGTATTATGCATTTTTTGGCTACGACGTACCGTTTTGAAGACACCGGTGAAAAACCGCGAAAAGTCACGCTCCATCGCTCCAAGGTCAAAAATTTATTTTCGTTTTTTGCCGCCGTGTAGCGCGGGCACCGTTGGTCGTACGAAAAATGTCATTGATAAAAGTTTATCGGAAATTTAGTCTACTTTCTTTTTTAACTTATGTGTTTTGGCTACGACGTACCGTTGTGGAGATACAAGCGAAAAACCGAGAAAATTCGCGCTTAACAGGGGTGGGTGGGCTGGGTTTTTTTATGTGGTACACTCATGGGATCCTTCCCTACAGATTCCCACCACATTTTTTCTAGTCCCAGTTTTAGATTGACTGGGGTTATGTTGTTTTTTTACACTCTCCATAATCAGGAACGCGGTAGCGCTGCAAAAACCCTTTAGTAAAAAGTCATGAAGATATTAGCCACCAAGGGGAGCTTGAAAATGGGAGCACGGGCGCTTCACTCTCCTCAAATTTTCTTCTGTCATATTAAACCCGCAAGACTTGGCGGTCATGTTGGCTTATTATCTCAAGCGATTTTCGAAGAGACGGGCGTCCGGCCGTCCGTAACATTTTCCCGGAACACTTTACGGCCACAGTTTTCAACCGATTTTCACCAAAATTCTTTAGCAGGTGAAGAAGAATGTAACGAGGGGCGATTTTTGAATTTCGAAAAAATGGCGGAGATATGTCTGTTTGAAATTTTAAAAAATTCGCTGCCGCCGAACCGTTGGTCCGATTTTCACCAAATTTTCACCAATTACTCCTTATATTTTTTAAGAATTTTTGTTGTAAAAAAATTGCCACTTTTTAATTACAAATTTTTTTAGTAGGGAGAAATTTCATACTTCTACCATTACGAGAGGCACATCCCTAGGCCAAAAAGCCCATTATTCTACCTTGACACTTAAAAAATTTTCGAAAAAAATAACTTAGAAAATTTTTCAAAAAAAGCCAAAAAGCTCAAATTTAACTCAAGAAAACCGGAAAATTTTTCGAAAAAAAAAAAACTCGGAATTTTTCAAAAACAAAAAACTTCCCTCTCTCTAAACTTCCCCTTCCTTATACTTCCCCCTCCTTTATACTTTCCCTCCGTTCGTTATAATTTCGTTCCCTTATTCTTCCCCTCCCATATACATCCTCTCCGTTGTACGTCCCCTCCGTTATACTTCCCCCTCCTATATTGTTTGTTATAGGTACGCCTTTTTTTTGGAACAAAATTTTTTATCGCATTAATAAAAATTAAATTAAAAAAAAAGGAATAAAAAAAACGATAAAAAAGGAATCACTCTAACGCACGCCCCCATGGCTGGCCATTAGCCATTGCCCCCCATCACCAAATTTTGCTTAATGCCCCCAGTAACTCCCCAGCACCACCAGGGGGCGGTAACGCCCCCGTTGAGAGTAACTGGCCTAGACATTCCCAAACTAACGAGGACTAGCTTTGTAAAAATTTTCCCACGAAGTGCTCAAATATAGGAAAGTAATTGAGGCATCTGCCTAATACTTGGTTAAATTTTGAGGACGAATCCGCCTTAAATACCTCAAAATCGTTTTAGTGATTCGAAAGTATTTGTGCTCCTACCAAAGAGCATTCTAAAAATTTGATTTCTGATGATATGACCTTTTGATTTAGAGAAATCTTCAATGCAAAAGAGCATGAAAATCGTGCTATATCCTTAAAAAATTTGAAAAACGTAGATTTTTCGAAAAAATTCCTAACAAACACAAGCATAAAAAATTTGTCCCTAACCTCAAGATCAATAAAGACCACTATTCAAATTAATGTAGGAGGAGTTCTCAAGTGAAAATGGGCAATATAATAATTATTCTAGATAAAAGACCTTCGGGGGAAATCGCCTTTTAATTTCGCTCAGGATTACAATGGCTTTATCGATGTCTACCCCCATCTTTGGTTTGTTCTCTTTATTGTGGAAAATTGTATTGTAATTTGAACTGTTGTTTTCGTTATGAAATGTGTTTATAACATTGGATGAAATATAATTAAATAATGACCCTGCGGTAGCAGGGACTAAAAGGTAGATTTCTTTTCATGATTAAAATTAAAATGTATAAACACAAAATATAATTATGTTATAAAAATGATGATATAAGAAAATTGCGCCACTGAGCCCCTAGAAAAACATCTGATAATTTATTAATAATTTCCCGGTATAAATTCAAATTTTTTTAAAGTTTAGCTAGTTCAATATTTTGCGCCTGGCTCGTCCAAACCTGCTTTAATTAATTTTTTACACGCCCTCGCAGAGGTCTTAAAGTTTTTTTTTGCAAAAGGACTAGGATTTCAATAGAAAATGCCAATTTTGTCTTTTAAGCCCTAAGTAAAGTAGGTGAATCGCTGGTCCGATTTCAGCCATTAACGAACTCGTCCGAGCTATTGAGATAAAAACTCTAAATACCGGATTTCGTCACCCTCACATTAAAATTGCTCCAGTTATCGTGCTAATATATACATATATATATATATATAACTGGTACATTACAATAGGTAGATTTTTGAAGAAAAGAAATCTACCTAAAAAGCCATTTTGCCATTTTGAAATTAGAAATTAAACATGCAAAATCTTAAATTTAAGATTTGAGCATTTGCAAATTTATAATTTGATATACAGGGTGTCCCAACTAGAGTGGACCAGCACTATACAGGGTGTCCCAGCAACTTTACGGCATAGCATTTAGTCCTTTAAAAAAAGTTAAATGTTAACCCCCCTTAATTTTGGACAGGGAATCGACTCCATTTGGTAGAATTGTTAGTGTAAAAAATGTCTAAAAATAGATTGTAGACCAAAAAAACTCCAAATTTGTCATTTTTAACACTTCATAAGTTTTTAAAATAAATATACGAACCAAGTTTGTAGGGCGACGAATGGCCGCAGGCGTCTTTGACTTCTCTCGTATCCCATCCCATCGGGTAAATGGCGCATCCCCCACAGACGAGAAGAGCTGTTGAAAAAAAAGAGACGAAATGTTAGAACAGGCGAAAAGTTAATTTAGAAAAGGCTAATGTTATGAGAGTGGGCAAGTTTCTCGTAAAGGGTAGAACTGGGGCGTTTTCCAACAGATGGTTAAACTTTACGCGCACTCAGGCCAATAGGATAATACCGCAAGATGGTTCTAACTTCAAACAACTAATTACAGGAAGGTGTCGCTCTTAAAATTTACTTTTCTACCATGTGTCCTCAGGTTTTCCTTTTACTTGAACAACAGCACCATTAAGGGAAGTTCAACTGGCATTCCTTTTTTTTTTCCTCCCGTAATCTATTCCACGAAACCCATTTGTCCTTTGGACACAATGGTTAATACTTCTCTTGAAAAACCTATCCGGCGACTCAAATTGGCCTTTCTTTTTCCACAGAATGAGTCGTGAGAAAATGCCCTAAACACACGCTACGGACTCTTTGATCCCACATAACTGAGGGATCAATGTTAATAGCTTTGTTCAAAATGGTTTGAAACTCCTGGAGCATGCGCAGAAGGATATTCACGCCAAATTTGACGTCGGATGGCTTGTGATTTGAGGGACAAACGATTTGAATGACGTCAACTATGACGTCAAAATCCTTCGGTATACGGAGTGCAGAGATATTCAACTCTGAAAACCCGGTTTTTCGCCTTTGGCGTGTTCTTATTCCTATTCAGTTAGCCAGGGCTGCAGCCTTTCCTAGTGCACCGATTAAATTAAATTTTGCACATGCATCCTTTCAGCCATTGACCGATTATCTCAATTGACCGATCATCTTAATCCATTGACCATTCCATTGACCAATCCATTGACCAATCATCCATTGATCAATCCATTGACAATCCATTGACCAATCTATTGATCAATCCATTGACCAATCCAATCAATCCATTGACCAATCAATTAATCCAATCAATCCATTGACCAATCAATTAATCCAATCAATCCATTGACCAATCAATCCATTGACCAATCAATCAATCCATTGACCAATCAATCAGTCCATTGACCAATCAATCAATCCATTGACCAATCATCCATTGACCAATCATCCATTGACCAATCCATTGATCAATCCATTGACCAAGCCATTGACCGATTATCTCAATCCAAAAGAAAATTATGATATCAACTTCCCCGCCCTTCCACTGTAGAATAAGAGGGGAGATGAAGCGGCCGTGCTCCCGTTTTCAAAGCTCCTCTTGGCGGCGCGGCGTTGCGATAAACTTTTTATCAGGGATAACTTCTGTTGAGGTTATAGTTTTAGACAGTTCGATAGCATAGCTCCTAATCAGTGCTCACAAACAAGCGTTTCGCGAGGCCGCCAAGGCGAGCTTTGAAAACGGGCGCTTCATATCTTCTCTTTCTCGGGAGGAAGGGGAAGTTGAGATAACTTTTTCTGGCGTATGTAGAAGGATTTTGGAAGGCGGAGTTTTTTTAAAGGTATTTTTATCTGGTAAGTTTTGTTTTCTAATTACAAGTTTCTTAGTAGTTTTTCGGGTTCAGAATTTAAGCAGAGGTCGGTTTTTCTTGTAGAACTCTTCTCGGACGTGAGCTCAACTGAAGAGATCAGAGGGAGTTGTAACGAGAAGATAACTCTTCGAAAGGCTTCCGACACTGTCACGTACGGTGGTTAGGAAGAACTCTCGGGGTTTTCTCAACCCTCGAAAAAGAGCCCAAAGTCGTTAAAATCCAGGCAATCCACTAAAACTTTTCTTGTACACGAGACCCTCCTTTTTTCTCAAATGAGTTTATCCCCTCTTTTTCCAATTTCACCCACTTCTACTTCAACGGCGAATCCGGAATTAAATCAGCGAAAAGATGGTGACAGAAGACAGTTTGTAATTGGAAAAAGTGAAAGGGCTCGTTCAATGATCAAAATTTTTTATGTTTATATCAGCTATTCTACTTTTAAATTAATCAAACAGAAGTTGTTGTGACACCCTGCACGTCTCAGGAAAAGGGTCTTCCTGACCCCGCAGAAGAAAACTGATAAGTTACCTGCGGTTTCGGCAGTCCTGCCGGCTTCATCCATTTTCACAGCATCTTCCTTTTCAAGTTATTTAAAAATGACACAGCTTTTTTTTTTTTTTTTTTCGAATTTCGCAAAATTAGTGCAAATCTGTAAGTTTGAAATTTTAAAAACTGCACTGCGGCTGAACCGTTGCCGATTTTCACCAAATACTCCTTATATTATTAAGGATTTATAAATTTTTAGGAAGATTTTTTCGATTTAAAAAAAGAAAAAAAAAAAGAGTAAGGAGAAATGTACCTCGAGGTACCTCGAGGGGGAGTGACATCCCTCAGCCAGACGGTCAATTTTTCGTATAAAAAAAATTTATGAACCAATTTCCAATAAATTCGTACACAATCTTCGAACGAGAAATTCCCGAGAGAATTTTTGAATTTTGATTTTTTTTTTAAACTTCCTTACAATTTTATAAAAGGTAGAAATTTTGCAATCTAACGCCCTCTTCTCTCTCACTTTAGGCCAAAATACGCGTTCATAAAAGTACTAGTTCGAAGAGCTTCTAAGGAAAACTTTCTAAAGAGAAGGAGCGATATGGGAGGAGAAGTTCAAGGAGGGGGAAGTATAAGGATGGGAAGTACAAAAGAGGGGAAAAATAATTTAAAGTGCATATTTATTAGGTGTACAAAATAAAACTCGGCTAAAATCTACAAAATTCAAATTTACCCTGTGGCTGAGTTTCATTTTTTACACCTAATAAATAAAAATTGTAGGAAATTTAATTCTCTATAAATTTGTACTAAATTATTTTTTTTCTAGGATGCACCATTTTCGGAAAATAATTTTTTTTGAAATAAATTTATCTTGAAAACAGTGCGTCCTAGAGAAAAAATGAATAGAATACAAATTAAAGAGAATTAAATTTCCAACAGATTTTATTTAGTGCATTTTTCAATATCTGTAACGGTTTACGATTTACAAGCCTTTAAAAATTAACCTTCTTAATGGTTATACTTCAATAACCTTCTTACACGGAGAAGGTCAACTTTTGATGGACTTTAACGCCTAAAATGTTTAAATTTTGAAAAATGAACTACTAGGTGTACAAAATGAAACTCGGCTAAAATCTACAAAATTCAAATTTACCCTGTGGCTGAGTTTCATTTTGTACACCTAATAGAAAAAATTTTTTTTCTCAGATTGTTTTAATTTTTTTCAAAAAATTTTCCAGTTTTTTCTTTCGAAAATTTTCCGATTTTTTTTCCAAAAATTATTATTTTATTATCAAGGTAGAAATAATGGCTTTTCTGCTTTCTGCCCAAGGGATGTCCGTCTGGCAAAGGGTAAAAGTATGATTTTTCTCCCTACCAAAAAAAAAAATTTTTTTACACCTAAAATTCGTAAAAATTTACCTAATACAAGGACCAGCGAAGTTTTAAAATTTCATAAGTGCTTCTGCCATTTTTCGATATTCAAAAATAGCCCACGTTAATTTTCAACTATTCAGGAAGGTAGTGAGAAAATTTGGTGAAAATCTTTTGGAAGCTGTGGCCGTGAAGTGTTCCGGAAAAAATGCTACGGCCGGCCGGCACCACAGACAAAGTTGAGAGCGGTTTTGATCCATAATCGAATTGACCCTCCGGGGTCTACAAGACCCTTCTCCAAGAACCCGACGTGGAGGGGTCTTAAAGGTTAAAAATTGTCCATCCCTTTTTCTTTCTGATAAAAAAGTAAATTTTTAGGGTGAGAAAGTCAAGAGATATTCACGGAAGAATGACCGTCTTTCTGGAAGATAAATCTAAGGATATCTGAGGCGTTTTATAACTTTCGGACGATTGCGCTGCTATATCTTCTCTTTTTTTTTACAGTACGAATGGAAAAAATACATCTCATCAAGAGAAAATTAGAAGCAGGGTCGATCTATTGTGGAAAATAGAACGGAAACAAATGGTAAGAAGGGGGTTTAATGCTATCAGCACCGGGGCGTTATGATATTATATTTACGAGCCCAGAAGGTAAGGTCTCCCCGTTGTATTTTTCAAAAAGGTTTGGGGGCTTCATCCGACGGATAGATTTCCCGGGAGGAGTGAACTCTCCCTCCCCGCCCTTAATGAAAAGTTGCACGAGATCGGACAGGATTTATTAACTAATGACGGAGGCCAAAACCCAATGAATAATTTAACTCTCGGGAGCGGGGGGCGATCAATCACCTCCCTGACTTGAGAACATAAAAGCATCAAACCGTCGATATATTCTTAGGTCGTTTTCTCCCTTGTTTTATTTACTATTCCAATGCGTGATACAAACATCGATCCTGAAAAATCTTTTTGTTTAAAACACGTCATGGAGATTACTACGGACAAGCTGTCACCTCCACATATTTTAAACAGCTTAACATTTCACAAACAAAAACAAAATCCCTCTATTCTACTCAATTAGTGAATTTCTCATTACGTCATTTAGATCAAAATATGAAAAAAACAGAAATAAATTCAGACTACCATAATGTACCATAAATTTCGTGAAGGGTAAAAGTTTCTGAGTGCCTGAAGAAAGTAGAAGAAATAAAGAAGAGTCTTTATTATCACTTGTTTTGGCCTTTTTTTCCCCTCTTCTTTTACGTGATCGCCAGCATAAGCGTTTTCGGAATAGAATTTTTAGCTTCTTCAAAAAGCATGTTATTGTAATACTCCGGAAGACTTTATGGCCTAATCAACTTCCTTATAATCATTTAAAATCATAATCATAAAATTACGATTAAGATTATGCCTTAGTATTGTTTTTAATCGAAACTTTAATTAGAGATAATTAAAGTAGGAGGGGTTGGTGGTTAAAACTTAATGTAGGATGGATCTTAAAACTAGATTATTCCTGGTAATCTCTTAAGAGCTCTTGTTTAGAGGAAGCTTATAGTAACAACTGAATTCTGACTTTCCTGTCTGGACTTTGTTAACGAAATCCTATTAATGTAGGCACAAAATTGAAAGGATTTAAATTTAATTTTGCTACTAAATTATGAGAGTTATCTGAAAGCCCATCGTATTTTTGTCCAGTTTTTGAGGGTTACTATTAGGTGTACAAAATGAAACTCGGCTAAAATCTAGAAAATTCAAATTTACCCTGTGGCTGAGTTCATTTTGTACACCTAATAAATAAAACTTGTAGGAAATTTAATTCTCTATAAATTTGCACTTAATTATTTTTTCTAGGATGCACCATTTTCGGAAATAATATTTTTAAAAATAAATTTATCTTGAAAACAGTGCGTCCTAGAGAAAAAATGAATTGAATAAAAATTAAAGAGAATTAATTTCCAACAGATTTTATTTAGGCATTTTTTCAATATCTGTAACGGTTTACGATTGACAAGCCTTTAAAAATTAACCTTCTTAATGGTTATACTTCAGTAACCTTCTTACACGGAGAAGGTCAACTTTTGATGGACTTTAACGCCTAAAATGTTCAAAATTTTGAAAAAATGAACTACTAGGTGTACAAAATGAAACTCGGCTAAAATCTACAAATTCAAATTTACCCTTGGCTGAGTTTCATTTTGTACACCTATTTATGTTCTATTAAAAGTTGCTTTTTGTTAGGCTAGACTGTGATTATGTCGATTATGTCGAATGTGACTTTTAAGGCTGCGGGGGGAGGCGTAATGGCGTCACCTTTACGAATTGAGGAGTAGGAAGCGTTAAGGGAGAATTTCACACCCTCGTAATTCCCAAATTGCCATTTCCAGGCCACAAACGACCGTCCCCGTGTGCCCAATTAGGAGTTATCTCTCTTCGACTAAGAAACGACAATGGCCGATTGTTCGAAACTTGGTTCCCCGTCCGTGAGCAAACCCGACCCGTTTTCCCTCATCCATTATTATATATTTCGTCCCCTTCGAAAATGATTAGTTCTGACAATTGTGAGGAAACGCGAGGACGAACAAAAGAGAAACCATTGTCACATGTGATATCGTGTCGTTGATAACAACAGCCTCTCCTCTTCCTTCTCCCAGACCAATCTTTCCACCATTCTATTATTCCCAAACACTACGCTTGTTATCTTTACTCAAACTCCAGATTGTTCTCCGACGTCAAAGTTAAAGTCTCTTTGACACCTTAACACTTAAACTTCTTATCTCCTAACTGTCGAAAGTTACCTATCACTTCAATATCAGTTTATTCTGTTTATTTTTCGACCTAAAAAAATCACAGAAAATGGGAAATATTTCGCCTTTTATCTTCTATCAAAGCTGACATTATCTTGGCTTACTCACAAAGCGAATTTTTTGTGATCACAAATAACCTACCGCTTCTTTCCACTTATTGTTTTATGAGCTGGAGCTGGCCCCGACGGAAACTTCCTAAAAGAGGGGTCTGGGAGAGCGTTAAAAAGTGGTTTTATGAAAAAAAGTTAAAAGTAAACTCCCCCTTAATTTAAATCAAAGAATTTGATGGTGCAGTTTAAAATGCGCCTGGATATACAGGGTGTCCCCAACACAACCTAACTTCGTTATTTCAAATGAGAACCCCTATTTTTATTTCAGATTCGTAATCTACGCAAAATTTCAAGTAGATTTGAGTACTCATATGATAATTTGGACAACTTTTAAAAAATGTCAAATTTAGCGTTTTTTGCCGTAAATTTGTCCGTTAAAATTGACCTAGGAGACTCGTTTTTTTTTTAAATTCCGCTTATTTTTCCGAGATTCAACTATTACCAATTCTGCTTTTTCACGTTCTGCATCACAAAATCTTCGGACAAAAAAGAAGTGGAATTTAAAAAAAAATGTGTCTCTTAAGTCGATGTTAACGGATTTTAGCGCGAAAAACGCTAAAATTTGACTTTTTTAAAAGTTGTCTGAATGTCAAATCAACTTGAAATTTTGCGTAGATTACGAATCTATAATTTTTTTTTATTACACCAAAAATTCGTAAAAGATATAAGGATTACTTGGTTAAAGGTGAAAATCGGACGGTTCGGAAGCCATTTTTTTGAATTCAAAAATCGCCCTCGTTAGTATTTTGTTCACCGACTAAATACAATTTAAGTAAAGGGCAAAAAACTTAATCGCCCGTTAAAAAGTTAACCAGCGCTTTAACCGGCCCGTTAAGTTAAGGGCAAAAATGTAACCGTCACGTTAAGTAATGGGTAAAACTTAACCGCCCGTTAAAAAAAAAAATTAACCGGCCGTTAAGTAAAGCACAAAAACTTAACCACCAGGTAAAAAGTTTAAACCGGCCCTTAAGTAAAGGGCAAAAACTTAACCGCCAGTTCGGAAACCATTTTTTTGAATTCAAAAAATCGCCCTCGTTAGTATTTTGTTCACTGACTAAAGACAA
>JACGAQ010001009.1:0-76546 GCA_014119065.1 Orius insidiosus
CGCAAAAGATTAAGGAAACCAAGAGACGTGGGTTTGGGAATGGACAAGACCCTGATGACTTAACCTATCTATCCTTAAAATGAAAATATGATGGCGATAACAAAACAATTTAGCATTTTAAAATGTAAAATAATGAAACACGCATGCCATCTCAGATAAATCGGGATAATGGTCTCGACGAGGTAACCTTTGAGACCGTAAACATCGACCACCTAGGAACCCGCAAGTACAGGAGAAAACAAGAAATTCCCGCCAATGCTTCCGAGGTTAGCTACCAACGGCTAAAATCTACGATAATAATTACGGGCGGAAGTAGAGAAACAATGAATAAGAAATAAATAATAAAATAGCATTTTACATAAGCAAAGCCCTTAATGGAATAATTTAAGAAAATAAAAAGGAAAAAAAAAAGGTTATTTAAAACCTAGAGTTGAAGGTAGCACAAGCTATTAGAAACTAAAAAATTAAAATTTAGTGTAATTTGAGCATTGATGTGCTTTTAAAATGTGAATTCATCAAAAGAAAAATGAATAAAAAATTATGGAATTTGCTAAAGTAAAAATAATATCACTACTAATTTCGTAGTGCCATAAAAATTCCTGAAATTAAATAAAAAAGAAACCTTACCTGCAGAGAGCACAAAATTCGACAAAGTTCGCCGGGTTCCGTAGATCTGATCAGTTCGGGAGCCGAGGAAGGAGTGAGCAATTTCGAAGAACTGGAGGCAGCCCGCAGGAGAAGTGAATAGTTAAAGGAGGGGGGACTATGTGGTGGGATAGGCAAGACGCCGAGCCGTTTCCGTTTTCTTGCACGGGATGTCCTATTCGGAAAGTAGGCGTGGCCTTCACCAGCGCCCATAGAAGCTAGAGATCGTGGGCATTTTTAGCATTTTTCGGAACTAAATGAATTCGGTGAAGATGGAGGGGGAGAGTTTCTTTTACGTCCCTTCCCTTCGTCTACACTTCGAACGTCATCCACTCTCCTGTTCCGAACCTTCCGCCATATTTTTCTTTTACTTAGTTATTGAAAATTAGCCCAAAGGCCACTTGTTTTAAGGCGAAAGGGGACGACAAGTGTGGCAACATTTTGTGAGACAGAAGATACGAGTGCCAGAGAGAGAAAACCGAAATTTTGTTCAGTTCTCACGCTTCTAAAATTGGTCCGATTTGATTTTTTCAAATTGGAATGTACTCAGTGGTACAGCACAAAATTCTGTATCTAAAAAAAAATTTTTTTTGCCGCCAAAATCAAAATTTTGAGCCAAAATTTTTAAATATCGCAAAAGCGATAACAATAATACTAAAATTAATAAGCCATTAAAAAACAAATTTTAGTTTTACCCTCCATGTCGGGTTTCGGGAGACTCCGAAGGGTTTTTAAAAATTTTTGGCAAAAGTCAGTTGCTAAAAAAAGGTAAAAAATTACTATTTCATTACAAAATATACATTTATTTTTAAAAAAAAATATTCATTTAAATTTTGGAATTTTTTGTTTGGCTCCTTAATTGGGAGTTTCCTCCAGACCCTTGGATTAATAATTTCGGGTAGCAAACATTTTTCATAAAAAAATAAGAGTTTTGGCTGAATTTTTCCCAAAACAATTTATCCTTCTAATGATCTCGAATGTCAAATCTTTTTTTTGTAAAAGTCACAAAATACTTCTTTTTTTGCTATATTTAATTGCCCCTGAGCTTGATAGAAGTAATCGTGGTTTTTTTTTAATTTTGAATTTTTGTCTAAAATTTAATTTTTTTTCCACCGTTTCCTTGATTGAGAACTCTCTTGCTGAAAATGGGCATTTTATCTCAACAAGAGCGTCCTCGTCCTCTATCAAACCGTCTGGCAAAGCACTCAAGCAAAGTTTATTTTTGCCCTTTTTCGATGTACGCATGATTACAAAAATAAGAAAAGGCAAAAACCAAAAAGAAAAGGACACCACCAAAACAATAAGAATGAACAAATTATCTGCCCCCGCGCGCGCGGTACCGTAGACCCGCTAAAATCAAACCTAGGCGGGAGCGGGGCTCTTATCAACTCTCCCGCGCCAAAAAGAATTGCATTTTAGTTATTTTTATTTCGTTAAAATGCGTTTCTTGCATTTTTGTTCCTTATAATAATTCTTTTCTTTATTATCCTAATATTTAGTTCCTTGCTTTACAGTTTTTTTTGTATTTTATTTTTACAAAACTTTGATAGCTGGTTATCACAATAATTGTGTGATATTTTGTTATACAGTTGCTTGTTATACAGTTATTTCTTTGTTTAACAATTTTGTGATGAGTGAGGAAGACGACGATAATTGCTTAAACCCTAAAAAGCTTAAGCTAAACAACGATGAAAAAAGTAAAACTATGTTTTCATCTCCGTTCGCTACAAAAAATTCGTTCGAGCCGCTTATGGACCTTCAACCTGGAGAGGTAGTTAACACCGAAAAAGACCAGACTAATCCTACGCCTAAGAAGGTAAATGAAAACAAGCCTCCGCCAATTTATATCAATAACGTCACAAACATGAATGCGATTTTATCCGAATTAAAAACTTCATTAATTGGCAATATAAACATAGTACCATAAATGCTAATAAAGTAAAGTTTTGCCTCGATACGCCCGATGACTATATAAAAACTATTTCATTCCTCGAAAGTAAAAACGCAGAATATCACACATTTCAAATGAAAACTGATCGCTCCTTCCGAGTGGTCATTCGTGGACTACACCCATCCTGTGATACTGCTGTAATGATGCAAGAATTACAATCTCAAGGCTACGAACCTGTTCGAATGACTCCTGTTTTCCATCCGGTCTCTAAGACACCTTTACCACTGTTTTTTCTTGACCTAAAGCCGCAGCCTAACAATTCAACTATTTACAATCTAACTAGACTATATCATGGAGTTGTAAAAGTCGAACCGCCTAAACCAAAACGCACCGTCATCCAGTGTACAAAATGTCAGGAATTCGGGCATAGCAAAAATTACTGCCATAAGTCATCGAAATGTGTAAAATGTGATGGAACTCATCCCACCGAGCGGTGTGACAAACCTGCTAATGCGCCTCCGGTGTGCACAAACTGCAAAGGGGCCCACACTGCCAATTACAAAGGCTGTCCTGTTCATGTGCGACTTCAAAAATCCTTCTTATCTCACGATCAACAAAAAAACATTCCCGCTCAAAAAGTCTGGCAGGGTGAAATCACACGCCCAAAAAGTCCTCACACAATGCAACCTCATATTAACTTTCATGAAAAAAGCTCGGAAAAAACTTACTCTCAAGCTGCCAATAGCATGACGTCAACAAACGGAGGAGTCCTCGATGTTCTCCTAGGAAAAATTGATTCGCTAATAAATCTTATTCAACCTCTCATCGTCACTCTAACTCAGATCCTTCCTGTTTTACTCAAAAAATGACCTCGCTAACGACAGAACCGATTACAATTTGCACGTGGAACTGCCGCAGTCTAAATAATAAGTTTTTCGAGTTAAACCATTTTCTAAACACGCAAAATATCGATATAATGCTGGTAACCGAAACTTAATTAAGTCAAAATATAAATTTTTTTATGAATGGATATACAACACACAGAGCTGACCATCCAAGCGGTGATAGAAAAGGAGGTTCAGCTATTCTTATCAAAAATTCTATCAAACATGTCGAACTGCCACCTATTAAAGAAAATGAGCTTCAAGTAGCTAGAATCCAAGTTAATATTAACTCTAAACACTATCAAATTTGTTCCTTTTACTCAGCCCCCGCCAATAAAATTCTGCTTACTCACTGGTGGAGTCTTATGCACGTTGTTTCATCGTCCTTCTTAATCGGCGGAGATTTCAACAGCAAGCACCCAACATGGGGTTCTAACATCCAAAATCCAAGGGGAAAAATGTTATTTGACGTTGTTACCCAGTTCGGTCTTGAAATCATTTATCCAGTGGAGGCAACGCATTACCCAGACGATCGTGGTACCCCCGATGTTTTAGACTTCTTTATTTGTAAAAACCTTGCTGGTATGTGTACGACACCCTCAGTTTTCCACGAGTTAAGCTCCGATCACTATCCAGTGAAAATGTCTATATCTGCGGATTTATCAAAAAGGAAAAGTGAGGGGTTAATAACGTACCCTTTTGATTGAAATCTTTACAAATCATCTCTGGAATCGTCAATTGAAACGCAGGTTCCCCTGAAAACCCCGCAAGACATAGAAAAGGCGGTAACCTTATTAACACGAAATATTCAACATGCTGCAAAAATATCCTGCGCAAACCCCACTCCTACGTCAAAAACGCGACTAGATAAGTACCCAGCACATATTGAGGTTTTAGCCAACGTTAAAAAACACTGCTTGAAGCTATGGCTACAAACCAGGTATCCTAGCCACAAAACCAATCTTAACAGAGCAACCAGGGACCTCAAAAAGCTCTAATCGAAGAACGCGAAAGTGCGAAGCACTCCGAATTAGTTAATTTAGAAAAGAAAAATGGCTCTTTGTGGCGGAAGTGCAAATATATACCAAACAGTCTAACGCGATACCACCGCTAAAAGTGAATTATAATTGGTACTCTACCGAACAAGAAAAAGCTGATATATTTGCAGAGCAGTTGAAAGAGCAATTTACGCCAAATGATGTTATGGATCTAGAGTTCAAAACTAGAGTTCGCTCGACTTTTGATGTTTGAGAATGGCTTGTTGCCGTTGCTAGTCATAGTTGAATATGGAGATTTCAAAAAATTTATATTTGCTTGTGAATTATATAATATCCAACTTCACGTCTGAAGGATGATAGGAATTTAAGTTACCAAGGGTCCACAGAGAAACCAAACCTTTATCATCCAAATCTACCTTTTAACTTGCTTTCCTTGTATTATTCTGAGACACATTAATTGAAAATCTTGCAAAGGAGCTTATATTTTTTTATTGACAACACATTGTGTACCTAAATTTTTTCAAGATTCCACTTAGGAAAGTCTTAGGCTTCGGAAGTTTTAGGGACGTTGCCTCCACAAATCCTTCCCTAACGATATTTTAACTTAAAATATTAAATTTCAGAATTCAGAAATTCAGCCAGAAATACATAGGAGTCCGATGCACATGGGCGGTTTTTCCAACCTCGATTGCACGCAGAACAAACGCTGGTTTCTGCCCTTATCTGCGTTTTTTTCCCTTCTTTGCGTTTCACAAGTACTCAAGTGGTACTGGGAGAGTGCACATGACAATACGGCGTTTTTCTTGAGCGTTTTGCGTTTTGTTTTGAAATTAGGAATAATTATTAAAATAAATTTGAAATATTTATATTACTTATAATTCATATACATAATTGGATGATTTCATCGAAGGATTTCATTGGCATTCGAAAATAATTAAAGAATTTCTGCGTTCCTCAATTCTTTAAAGGATGTGAAAGCGCCTTTTAGAAACCGTGCCTCGTTATAAGGATGGATCCAAAATCTTCGGTCATTATCGCTGTCTCTTAAGTGTTGGTACACTAGGTACGAAAAAATAATTTTCTTTCGCAATTTTAAAAGACGTTGGACGCGGCGGATAAAAACGCAGCGATTTCGTTGCCTCCCGTTTTTTACGCTCATTGGCACTTAACTTGGTTGCCAGTTTAAAAATTCAGTGACGATTCCTTATACTTAAAATCTTTCGCCTGCTACCTCTGCGAATCGGGGCGGACTTCAACCATGAGTCGAACATAAAAGATCTTCTCTTCGAAAGGGAATTACAATTCTGATTCTGGTCAACAGACATGTCTTTTCCCTTTTACCTAAGTAGATTTCTTTTCTTCAAAATTCACCTATTCCTTCGCCTTCAGATCAGTGGCCACTCCTTACAACAAGAGAAAGTTCTGCTGTTACTCATTAAGCCTAGTACACACTGGTAGACCTTGTCTCTAGACCGGGTCTAGCAACCGTCTATTGGTCCTATAGACCAGGTCTAGAGACCGGGTCTAGAGACAAGGGAAGAGTCTCTCTAGCGTCCACACTACAAGTCTCAGTCTACGGTGAATTTATGTGTGTGCTTATTAAAAATAAAAATGAAGGACACCGCTTTGGCAGGGATCCGTTCTTGTTTGGTGATATTAAGCGAAAACGATAGAAAGAGACGGTCGCGAAGGTAGTGGAACCGAGAATTGTTTTCCGAAGGACCAAACTAGCCAAACCCAAACGTGGGGTGCCCTGACTTATTTTTCATTTCATATTTTTCATATTTATTTCATCAATTATTTTTATTTTTAATAAGCACACACATAAACACTAGAAGACTAGAACACGCCAACTTCAAGAATGATATAGAATGATAAGAAACAAATGGGAGGTTAGGAAGCAAAGGTTTGGTTTGGAGAGCGGTAACGGAGTTGGCCGAAAAAGGCCGAGTCCTCCCGAAAAAGCCTAGACCGCGGTCTAGGTCTACGTGTTTTCCATTTCGAACGGGAGACCTAAGACCTGCGATTTTTGGTCCAGAGACAGCCCCCCGGTCTCAGAGACATGTCTCATAGACCGCCGTAGACAGCCATAGACCAGATCTATCTACCAGTGTGTACGCGGCTTTACTCAATAGTCATTTTAATCATTTCCATATTGTTAAGTATATTGTATTGGATTATTCATCGTAGACAAACATGTAATAATGCTCCCCTGAGAATTGTTCACAGGATTTTGGCTACAGTCTTACCTAAAAAATAGAACTAGTGTTGTTTCCTTTCGTGGTTCTTATTCCAATGAATTTGTTATATCCTCAGGTGTTCCGCAAGGTTCCCACATTGGACCGTTGTTATTTCTTTTGTACTTTGATGACTTGTTTTCTAGTTTGCATTCTCGTTCTTTGGCTTTTGCCGACGATGTGAAACTCTTTTGTCAAATTAATTCTATTAGTGACTGTGTTGCCCTTAATGAAGATCTTCGTCGTTTTTCTGAATGGTGTTCCAATGGCTTAAAAATTGAAATTCCCAAGTGTAGCATTATAAGCTTTCATCGTAAGGCCTTCCTCACTTTCTTTGGATATGAATGTGGTGGAATATCTATTTCTCGCGTATCGTCTGTAAGGGATCTTGGAGTCATCTTAGTGAAAATGGGTTGTTTTCAGATCATTTCCAGGATGTGATTTCCAGGTCGTATCGTATGGTTGGATTCATAAGGAGAGCAACCAACGATTTTAAAAATATTAAAGTTGTCAGGTCGTTATACTTTGCATATGTCAATAGCATCGTGGACTATGCCATTTTAGTTTGGAAACCGTATCATAAATGTAACTATGATGAATTATCTAGGATCCAACGTTCTGCAATTCGTCATTTATGTTATATTGGGAAAAATTGTTACGACTCAAAATCCATTGATGAATGGCTCTGTCATTTTCAACTAATGTCGCCTTTTCAAAGAATTGTGTACTTGGGATCTTGTTTTCTCTATAAGCTCTTGCAAGGTGAATTGAATTGTCCAGAATTATTGGCACTCGTTGGGTTTAGTGTTCCTCAGAGGTCTTTTCGGCGTCCGGAGTTTTGTTTCGCTATCCCGTTTCATAGAACGGACTAAGGTCGTTCACTTACGTTCTCGGGCTTTTAGATATTTCGAATAAAGTCATTAATCGTAATGTTGACTACTTTAATTGTAACTCAATTCAAGTCCTCTATTCGTAAGTTGAAAATTGATTCGTTTGTGTTATTGTAGGTTATTACTTGATTGTTTATGGGTGGGCTTATTTATTTAACATGTTATACACAAATTCATTTATTTTTTATATTTATTTTAATATTTTTATAAATAATATATTTTATAATATTTGTTATTTTATACATAGTGTGTTATAGTCATGATTTTGTATACATATGTATATCTATTGTTGTCAACACGCTATTTGGGTCCGCCTGTAACCGTTATGTGAATAAATAAATTAACAGGAAACAGATCCAACCCCTTCGACAGCCTAGACACGCTGCATATTCACCCCGAAGTTGCCTCTAAGGGTGGAGGACTTGTCACAGAAGCTCGAAGACGAATCAGCAGAAATCTCGCGTAAGACGAGATCCTAGACTGCGAACGTCCGCGTCTTCAACTCCGTACATGTCAAACCCTTTGTTTATATAAGATCATTTTAAAAGAGATAAGCAAGTCTCAAAGTTGAATCCGTGGAGTATTCTTGTACGTTACTAAATAAACACTTTTTAAAAAGACGTTTTGTGGAAAAAGTTTAAGACGGGCGTACCGTGATTGCGCACAGGTAAAAACTATTGGACACCGTGATTGCGCATGGACATAAAATTTTTGTCACCGTGATTGCGCATAAGCAAAAATTATTTCACACCGTAATTGCGCATAGGTAAAACAAAAACAAGTAAAGTTTTCTTCTTTAACCGTTAATATGTTACTTTTATTTAAATAATCAACTTCTTTTTTTGACCGAGGTAGCTTTGGTTGAGATTTTTAAGAGCTCTACTCAAGCTATCTCGTGTGAGTTTGACATCTCTGGATGTTACCTGCTCCGCGATTTGCCGCTAATTCCGCGAATGAAACTAAATGAATTGACCTTAGAAACGAGTTATTACCTATCTAAAAAAATCTACCTAAAATGAGTATTAGACGTTCAAAACATAGGTTATGCATAAATATTTACCGTTGGGCCTTAGTTAAAGCTTTGAGGTTAAAGTGTTAATTCCCATGAGGTTCGGTGTACACGTTGGTCGTACCAGCCCGCAACAGAAACCCACGTTAAACAACTCTCCCAGGACTTGTATTGAAGAAAAATCTGTCACCGAAGCTATCCAAGCCGGCATCAAAAAAGGACTCAGCGATTCGTTAAAAATAGGCGAGACCTTTAAAGTCACTAAAGAGTTCATCGAAAATTACACTCCAAGGTCGTAGAGAATGTTATGACTAGGGACCGGATTTATATGTTAAAACGATGAAATATGTGCATAAAATATGTACTTATTTAAACGAAATACGTGGTCTGATCAAAAAGTTCCGGAACGTTTGAATTTGCGCGCGAACGGAGGGTCGCAGAAACCCAGCGATGGTCATATGTTAGCTTTACTCTTCCTGAGTCACGTGGAATTTGGTTGATTGCTGTAACCTTCTTAGTTCTCGAATTATCGCATTTTTAGTGAAGCGAGATTTTAGTCCGCGGCGATTTTTACGATGAACGCGAAACAGGAGCAGCGCGTGTGTGTGAAGTTTTGCGTTAAATTCGGGAAATCTTTCTCGGAAACGATCAAACCTTTGACCGAGGCTTACGGGGATGAAACCATGGGTCGTTCAAGGTGTATGAGTGGTACCAGCGATTCAAACAAGGCAGGATGTCCGTCGAAGATGACGCCCGTTCCGGGAGACCCCTCAACGCCCACATGAGGACGCTCATGTGGCCCAAGTGAACGCCCTGGTTCGTTCAAACCACCGTCTGACGATCCGTGAAATGGCTGATGAGTGTCGGATATCATACGGATCATGCCAGGAAATTTTGACCAGAAATTGGGGATGAGAAGGGTCGCAGCGAAGTTCGTCCCGAGGCTCATGTCGGACGACCAAAAACAACACCGTGTGGCAGTTTGCCGGGAGCTTCTGGAAATGGCCAATTCCGATGAAAACTTCATGAAACCTATCATAACTGGTGATGAAACATGGGTTTATGGTTATGACGTTGAAACCAAGGTGCAATCACTTTTTGACATCGGTTATCGCCAAAATCGCCGCGGACGAAAATCTCGCTTCACTAAAAATGCGATAACTCGAGAACTAAGAAGGTTACAGCAATCAACCAAATTCCACGTGACTCAGGAAGAGTAAAGCTAACATATGAGACCATCGCGGGGTTTCTGCGACCCTCCGTTCGCGCGCAAATTCAAAAGTTCCGGAACTTTTGATCAGACCACGTATGTGCCAAAATATTTACTTACGATGAAGTATGTACTTATTTTTACTGTTGAGTTGTGGCTGTAGATTTTTCACAATCAAGATTTGTAGGTGGGCTTGCAGCCAAAGATGGAATAAAAAACAGTCAGTCTAATTTGACATAAGATGCTTTTTAATTTCTAGCCGACGTTTCGGACAATTTGAGTCCTTTTTCAAGGCGTAGCCTATAAAAAAATACAAAAATTTCAACAGTAATATCCATAAATATAAAACATTGTTTGCCACTTTTTAAAAAATTTTTTTAAAAATAAGTGGTTAAGGTAGCCCCCCCTTTTATTTTATTTTATGCAAGTGGTTTTTTCAATACTTTCATAAAAAGAATCCGTTCTGTAGTAGAATAGAATAGAAGAATAGAATAGTTTTTATTGTTTTTAGGGATCTTCCCCTGTACAATAGAGTTTGGATGGTATGAGTGTACATATATATTACATGAGTGAAAAATTAGATAAGTTAGACAATTGAAAAAAAAATGAAAGAGCTTTCTTGAGAAGCAAAATAAAGAAAGAAAAAAAAAGAAAAAAAAAAAACTCTGTCAATTCGAAAGAACAGAAGAGAAGAAAATAAAATACAGTAGAACCATTCGAGAAAATAAAGTTGAAGATTGACTATAAATTCATAGAGACAAGGTGGAAACGTTCATAAGCGATTAATCAATACTAGATTCCGACGTTATAAAAGATCTAACAAGCATAGCCGATCTCAGAAACTTGAACAATTGGTGATCTGCCCCGTTAGCATCTGAGAGGAAGGAGGATAATTCACCAATAAAATTTGGAGGACGTAAAAAGGTGTAAGCACTGCAATAAAAGAGAACGTGTGACAAATCTTCCTTACTTTTCATGTTACAAATCGTGCAAATTTCATTCGGGTCCCATGTATACTTGTCACCATTTAGTTTCAAAAAGATTTGGCGAACATTGGAGAGCCTGACCTGAGCCTGAACTCGGACGATGTGGATGGAAATTTTTTTGAGGAGGTATGGCTGAACGGAATTAGGGACAAGGGAAAGGGATTTATATAAAGGACAGTATCTTGTATTGGAGCGAGCTTCTAGGTCAGCAAGATATGCAGTCTTCTGGATCGCCTCTGTGATCGTTTCAATTTTAAGGGCAAAAAGATTGGGGTCCTGCGAGTTCCAGATTTCAGAGAACCCATAATCGACGAAGATTTTTTTGATTTGAGAGACCCAGTTGTAGTTCAGGGACGAGGTATCGCTCATGTCAAGAGCGTACTGACGGTCGTAGGCAAGACGGGGGAGGCGGTCTTTTGGCATTTTGAGAATTTTGCAAAGCCATATAATGCTGTATTTAATAATTCTAATAAAAAGATGGGATGACCCCGTTTCAAGCCTAACAGCATAGCTAGGGGTAGATTTCGGGAGGTTAAGAAGCCTTTGTAAAACCTAGTTGGACGACCTCGACGTCGTTTAAATATCGGAGCGACCACACCGGAGAGCAGTAAAGGAGAGTACTCGCTATTATGGAATCAAAGAGGCGAATTCTGGATTCCCATGAATGGCATTTCGAGTTAGCCAAGAGGTGCAAGACTGAACTGGTGGCATTTTGGGCCTTTTTGACCATATCGTTGGCCGCATTGGAGAACAGACCAGATGAGGAGAAAAGAACGCCTAGATATTTGTATGACTTAACAATTTCCACTTCTTGGTCGCCCAGCCAGAATGAATACCCCTTACTCCGCCCCCCTCTACTAAAAACCATGATTTTGGTTTATTGATGTTGATAGTTAGCTTATTATTGAGGCAGTACTTTTGCAATGAGGATAGTTTTTTTTGGAGCTCAAATCGGGTGTCGGCGAAGAGCACGAGGTCATCCGCATAGGCAAGACACATAATGCCAGAAGAGGAGTCTATTAACTGTCTTACATCCCTCCTTCATTAGGAAACTTTCTAGGTCGCTTAAGAAGATATTGAAAAGGTCGGGACTGAGAGTTTCTCCTTGAAGGACTCCTTCAGAGACATCATATTTGGGAGTCAAACCTCATTGGTGCGTATCCGGACCACAGCATTACTATAAAGATTCATTATGGTCCTAATAAACTTAGAAGAGATGCCAAGGCAGCTCAGTTTGGAGCAAAGAAGGCAATGATCAATGGAGTCAAAAGCTCCCTTAAAATCGACAAAAACCGCAAATACCTTTCTACGCGGCAATCTTAGGTGATTATAAATCAAGGAAGAGAGAATGAACAGATTGTCATTGCACCCTCGGCCACTGCGAAATCCCGCTTGTGTCTCAGGGATAATATCATTGACATCTAGCCAGCATCCTAGCCTTTTCTTCAGAATCATAGTAAAAATCTTGACTACATTGTTTACTAATGCTATTCCACGATATTATTGGGGTCTTCTTTGTCCCCTTTTTTGTGGATCATCGAGAGTACTATTTCACCCCAACTTTTCGGAATATTTTGCGAGTCGAAGATCTTGTTGAACATAGTGGTCAGATAGAGTAACCAGTTTTGAGGCAAGTTCTTAAAAAAGTCATAAGAGATAGAGTCACAGCCAGGGGCCTTATTTGATTTGCAGCGATTTATTTCAGAGGTAACCTCATCCAAACTAATCTCGCAGTCGAGAATAGGGTCATGGAGCGGAACTAAGGAGCAAATGAACGGGAGTCTGGGTTTAAAGCGAGAGTGGAGGTAAGCAGACCAAGTGCTTAATGACAGTGAATAATACTTTTTTTTAGGTCTGAAGTTATTAATTGTTTCCCAAAACGACTTAGTGTTCTTGCAATCAGCCAGCTTGCTGAGATAGTCAAACTGGTAACTTTTTTTCTTTAGTTTGACTAAGTTGGAATACTTCTTTTTTGACTCAAGATATTTGCAAGTTGACTCAGTGGAAAATTCACATGCTTTACATACTTTGAGATTCGATTTGATTGCTTGTTTAGCTTGTCGACAGTCACTATCATACCAGGGTTTTTAGTTCGAGGATTATGAGAGCTATCAAAATTAACAGTTTGTATCCGTTCTGTAGTAAAAAAACGATAAATTTTTCCGTAATTCTGATAAAAACAATCAGACTGGTGAGTACTCTTTTGGCTTTATAATATGATAAATAAATAAAAAAATAATGTTTATAGGAATTTCACCCAAAATTAGATAGACGAAGTTTAAATTTGATGATAAAGAAGCATTTTTTCTGTAAGTTTTTAAAAAAGTGGCAAACAATGTTTTATATTATGGATATTACTGTTGAAATTTTTGTATTTTATTTTATAGGCTACGCCTTGAAAAAGGACTCAAATTGTCCGAAACGTCGGCTAGAAATTAAAAAGCATCTTATGTCAAATTAGACTGGACTGTTTTTTATTCCATCTTTGGCTGCAAGCCCACCTACAAATCTTGATGTACTTATTTTTACCAAATATGTGCTATAAACAGGAGAAATATATGTTAAAAATTGAACTAAATGGGCAAAAAAAACACTCGATTGGGACTAAAAAGAATTATTTTTGGGTATATATTTATTTTCATGACTCAAATTATTTATCTCGATGGTGCTTTGTTTAGATGTGTTGGAGGACCTGTGACCTCTGCTTACACGAAATTCTTTTGCTGCAACAATCACAGTAAAGGACGTCACCTCAGATCTAAAGTTTTCTTCAGGAAATTCTTGAACATAATTTTTACCACGACACTTGTTTTTGTTTTAATTTTTCCCCTCTTGACGGTTCGCAAGTTGAACACAGATCGAATAAAATTAAAGTCGGTCTACAGAAAAATAGAAAAATAACATCGTAAAAGAGGCGGTTTCTCTGAAGATAGAGAAAAAATAGGGGGGCGGGTTCGGTTCTTTGTACTAGTAGGATTAAGACACCTAATTCTCTCTCCACTCCTCATGGAACAAACGAAAAATAAATATCAAAATTGAAAAAAAAAATTAAATAAGTATTCCAAAACTGTAAAATATTTAAAACTGTAAAATATGTAAAATCCCCCAAATATGTGATAACAAGTTAGTATGGTTTATTAGATTCAAAATGGTCTGAAACGTAAAAGAAAACTTGAAAAACCTATGCTGTATGCACAGAAAAAAATATTTAAATCCATGAAAGGCACGTACGCATTTTTTAGGCCTTGGATATAACGCTCCGCCAAATTTGATTGCGGATAATGCGTTATGTTGGCAATGTATGTTACACCTAAGTCAAACGGAAAGCTGCAGATCTGAAGCACGATTGTCGATCCGTAATCAAGTGCGAAGGAAGTCTGTGCTGTGAAAAAATGCAATTCTTTAGCGAACGGATGACAATATCTGATGTCGTATTACGATATGGAATGGCAAAATGAACTTACTAAATCCATCGACAGCTATCAGAATAAACTTGTTTCCTTTAGAAGATATCGGAAGTGGACCTATGAAATCCACGTATAAGCGTTCAAAGACGCGTGAAGGTGGAGTACTGTGAAGTACCTGAGGGTAGGGACGCAGCAGCAAACTTTACAAGCACGAACCCTGGCCTTGATATCTCGGTTGATTTCAGGATACGTGAACAGAGCTTTTATTCTATTTAAGGTTTTATCAAAACCCTGGTGAGCTCCGTACGAACTTATGTGGAAATAATCGAATACGGGATCCTTCATGGAATCCGGCACGATTATTCTCTGTAAGGATTTATTCTGAGAAGGAACATAAAAAACGAGATCGTTTTCCTACGTATTCGGAATCTCGAGCAGCTAACTTCGACGAAATAAAAGGATCTTTTTTTTGGAGAGTACCAAAATCTGAAAAAAAGGAAGGTAGATTCTTTAGAGGCGAAATAAATAAAATTGTTTCGCTTGAAGGAGATACCATGTTTTCTTCGTGAAAACGAGATAAAAAATCAGCAACCGTGTTGCTTTCACCCTTAACATGGACAATATCAAATTTACAGGAGTCTAATTCGGCTGTCCACCTAACTGCGGGGTTGCTGAGGACCCTAGATCTATCGCCTTTCAGGAAGTCAACTAGTCCACTGCAATCCGTGTACAAACAAAAGGGGCTATGGGTCAAGAACTTCCTAAAGTGTCTGAAGCTTAGTAAGACTGCGTAGAGCTCTTTTTTGTACGCAGAATAATTCAACTCCGAGCCCGTAAATTTCTTGGAGAAGAAGGCTATTGGTCGTATTGGTCATCCTCCTGTGCCAGCAAACTACCTGCCGCGATGCCTCAAGCGTCTGTATATAAAAGGAATTTTTTATTAAAATTTGGCAATGCCAATGCAGGAGGCGATGTTAAAATTTCTTTTAACTTTTCAAAGGCGAGCTGGCACTCAAAGGTCCATACTAACTGAGTCCCTGAAGACAATGCATGAAGAGGAGCAGCAAGTTCAGAAGAGTTCGGGATGAACTTCGCGAAAAAGGAGCAGAACCCCAAGAACGACAAGGTCTCGTAAAGATTTTTCGTCTTGTGAAGATCCCGGTGCAGCCGGAAAGGGCTGGAAAGACAATTAGAAGAATAGAATAGAATAGAATAGAATAGTTTTTATTGTTTTTAGGGATCTTCCCTGTACAATAGAGTTTGGATGGCATGAGTGTACATATATATTTACATGAGTGAAAAATTAGATAAGTTAGACTAGTTGAAAAATGAAAGAGCTTTCTTGAGAAGCAAAAGAAGAAAGAAAAAAATGAAAAAAAAAAAAACTCTGTCAATACGAAAGAACAGAAGAGAAGAAATAAAATACAGTAGAACCATTCGAGAAAATAAAGATGAAGATTGACTATAAATTCATAGAGACAAGGTGGAAACGTTCATAAGCGATTAATCAATACTAGATTCCCACGTTATAAAAGATCTAACAAGCATAGCCGATCTCAGAAACTTGAACAATTGGTGATCGGCCCCGTTAGCATCTGAGAGGAAGGAGGATAATTCACCATTAAAATTTGGAGGACGTAAAAAGGTGTAAGCACTGCAATAAAAGAGAACGTGTGACAAATCTTCCTTACTTTTCATGTTACAAATTGTGCAAATTTCATTCGGGTCCCATGTATACTTGTCACCATTTAGTTTCAAAAAGATTTGGCGAACATTGGAGAGCCTGACCTGAGCCTGAACTCGGACGATGTGGATGGAAATTTTTTTGAGGAGGTATGGCTGAACGGAATTAGGGACAAGGGAAAGGGATTTATATAAAGGACAGTATCTTGTATTGGAGCGAGCTTCTAGGTCAGCAAGATATGCAGTCTTCTGGATCGCCTCTGTGATCGTTTCAATTTAAGGGCAAAAAGATTGGGGTCCTGCGAGTTCCAGATTTCAGAGAACCCATAATCGACGAAGATCTTCTTGATTTGAGAGACCCAGTTGTAGTTCAGGGACGAGGTATCACTCATGTCAAGAGCGTACTGACGGTCGTAGGCAAGACGGGGGAGGCGGTCTTTTGGCATTTTGAGAATTTTGCAAAGCCATATAATGCTGTATTTAATAATTCTAATAAAAGATGGGATGACCCCGTTTCAAGCCTAACAGCATAGCTAGGGGTAGATTTCGGGGGTTAAGAAGCCTTTTGTAAAATAGTTTGGACGACCTCGACGTCGTTTAAATATCGGAGCGACCACACCGGAGAGCAGTAAAGGAGAGTACTCGCTATTATGGAATCAAAGAGGCGAATTCTGGATTCCCATGAATGGCATTTCGAGTTAGCCAAGAGGTGCAAGACTGAACTGGTGGCATTTTGGGCCTTTTTGACCATATCGTTGGCCGCATTGGAGAACAGACCAGATGAGGAGAAAAGAACGCCTAGATATTTGTATGACTTAACGATTTCCACTTCTTGGTCGCCCAGCCAGAATGAATACCCCTTACTCCGCCCCCTTTACTAAAAACCATGATTTTGGTTTTATTGATGTTGATAGTTAGCTTATTATTGAAGCAGTACTTTTGCAATGAGGATAGTTTTTTTTGGAGCTCAAATCGGGTGTCGGCGAAGAGCACGAGGTCATCCGCATAGGCAAGACACATAATGCCAGAAGAGGAGTCTATATTAACTGTCTTACATCCCTCCTTCATTAGGAAACTTTCTAGGTCGCTTAAGAAGATATTGAAAAGGTCGGGACTGAGAGTTTCTCCTTGAAGGACTCCTTCAGAGACATCAAATTTGGGGGTCAAACCTCATTGGTGCGTATCCGGACCACAGCATTACTATAAAGATTCATTATGGTCCTAATAAACTTAGAAGAGATGCCAAGGCAGCTCAGTTTGGAGCAAAGAAGGCAATGATCAATGGAGTCAAAAGCTCCCTTAAAATCGACAAAAACCGCAAATACCTTACTACGCGGCAATCTTAGGTGATATAAATCAAGGAAGAGAGAATGAACAGATTGTCATTGCACCCTCGGCCACTGCGAAATCCCGCTTGTGTCTCAGGGATAATATCATTGACATCTAGCCAGCATCCTAGCCTTTTCTTCAGAATCATAGTAAAAATCTTGACTACATTGTTTACTAATGCTATTCCACGATAATTATTGGGATCTTCTTTGTCCCCTTTTTTGTGGATCATCGAGAGTACTATTTCACCCCAACTTTTCGGAATATTTTGCGAGTCGAAGATCTTGTTGAACATAGTGGTCAGATAGAGTAACCAGTTTTGAGGCAAGTTCTTAAAAAAGTCATAAGAGATAGAGTCACAGCACATGGCACTGTGCTATTTGATTTGCAGCGATTTATTTCAGAGGTAACCTCATCCAAACTAATCTCGCAGTCGAGAATAGGGTCATGAAGCGGAACTAAGGAGCAAATGAACGGGAGTCTGGGTTTAAAGCGAGAGTGGAGGTAAGCAGACCAAGTGCTTAATGACAGTGAATAATACTTTTTTTTAGGTCTGAAGTTATTAATTGTTTCCCAAAACGACTTAGTGTTCTTGCAATCAGCCAGCTTGCTGAGATAGTCAGACTGGTAACTTTTTTTCTTAGTTTGACTAAGTTGGAATACTTCTTTTTTGACTCAAGATATTAGCAAGTTGACTCAGTGGAAAATTCACATGCTTTACATACTTAGAGATTCGATTTGATTGCTTGTTAGCTTGTCGACAGTCACTATCATACCAGGGTTTTTTAGTTCGAGGATTATGAGAGCTATCAAAATTAACAGTTTGTATAATATTAAGGTTAATCCCAGCTTCGTACAAGGTGTCAATGAAGTTGTCATTAAGATGTTGAGGGGGAAGTTGAAAATCAATTGCGACATTTGGTGAACCGGATAATTTGGCGTTGAGATTTCGAGGGGGGACCGTTAGCAGGAGAGTCAGTATCTAACTGGGTAACCAATTCAAGGGCAAGGGGGAAATGGTCAGAGCCCGTGGCAAGGTCATGCCTGACCACTAGATCATGTACACAGCCAAGGCCAACGTAGTTGGTCCACACAAGATCGACGGAGCTGCTTCCAGCCACGTTGGTACAAGTGAATTGCCCAGGTCTATCGCTCTTTGTTCTTCCATTTAGTAAGCAAAAGGATAATTCGCCATGAAGTTGGAAAGGGTTTTGCCTTTTTTGTCGATTTTAGAGTCGAGGGGGATGCGATGGGGTATAAATGGGGGAAAACTCGAAGCTGATCAGCAGAAGACCCAGATAGGTTGCCTAATCTAGAGTTAAAATCGCCAAGTAGGAAGATAGGAACTTCAGGGAACTCAGCCAGCAGGTAGGTTACTTCAAGTTCGAGGAGATCTAGCAATGCATCTTCAATGCATGAATATTTTGTATTAATTTTCAAAAAAATGGCTGGAAAGACAATTGAGGGCTTATTTCCAAAAGGTGCTAAATCCATTTTTGGAGATTCCAGTAAATTGAGGATAACCGCCGTTGATTGTTTGACAGTCCACCTATAAAAATGCCTTTTTCTTAATTTTTTAAATTTTTTGAAAAACAAATTTGGAGTGAAATAGTTTGTAATAATTCGGAGATAAAATAAGGGGAAAAAGTCTTCAAGATCGAAATAAATGTGGGATTTTTTGAGTTTGGAAAAGTAATGCCGGTAAAACAAATTAAAAGGACTCACAGTTATTTTTATTATTAAAACATGAAATATTGTATCGTCAATTCACAAAAGAAAACAAAGAAAATGAAGAGAAATAGAACGTAAAATATTCGTCGCACATTAAGGCCAATGTCCACACCAAGTGTGCGAGTGAGATGGAAGATGCCAAAGTTTTACAGCTTTTATTCCGGAACCAGTGGACCGATTTTGCTCAAACAAATTTTTTTATCATTTTTATAGAAAAACTAAGGGAGCTCTAGAGGCATATTTTTAAAAAAATCTCAAATTTAAATTTTAAAGTTTTTAAAACTTTAAAAATAAATTTTATTCAAAAAGTGAGCTACAGGAACAAAAATACATCCAATTTAATGATGTATTGCTAAAAAGAAAAAATTCAATAACTCTAACGGTTTTGTCGTAAAGTGAAAATCAAAAAAAAATTGAGCCCTGATGACAAGGGAATTCACTGCTCGTTGCGATCAAGAGAATTTCCACCCGACTCAAGTGACCTTGAGAGCTCAAGCTATTTCTCATAATATTGAACTAAGTAATTATTATTTTTTATTATTATTATTATTATTATTATATATCCGTATATATACTATACTATACTTTTAATAGATACCTGTACCTGCAGTAAAAATTCAAAGGCGGGAGCGTTCCGCCCTGCCAAACATTAGTTATAAAAAGTGCTTATCTCCGGTTTTAGTGTTATTTTAGTGTTTATGTTTCTATAAAATAAAAATTTTAATTAGATTTCAAATTTCTTCCCTTCACGAAGAACCGCGAAAACATTGTTTACAAAATGATAAAATCTTTACATAAAATCAAACAATACCCACAACCCCAGTGTTTGTTTACGAACTGTTGTTTTCTACCGTGTCGAGTGTTTTTCCACTTTTTCTTTTTTGGTTTTACTTTTTTACTGGAAAAATGGACAGACGCATATCCACAAAAGGAAAACGACATCTTCGTCTGAATGCTCTGAGAAAAAAAATGAAATTTCATGCCACTAATGCTTCACGGTAAGTACATAATGATACGATTGTTTGTTTTTCTTTTGCACCAATTTTGTTTTTGTTTTTTCGGTTTTTGGGTTTTCTTGCAGAAAAACCGAATTTTATTTTATTAGTTTGGTAGTCAAAATGTAAAGTATAAATATGACGGAAACCGGTTTTAGAAAACATTTTCTCGCCCAGTGATTGGTAAAACCGGGTCGAAAAAAAAAACCGTGTTTTTTGGTCCACCCCGCCAAGCAATATCAAAATAATTTTTCAGAATTCAAAAGAATATTTTTCTTAGGTCTAATGACAATTGTGAATCGTTACGAACTCAGACCTGTCAGGCATCGATGGATCAAGAAAGTCCCAGTTCCGAGAGAATGGAGACCATTTTAGAGGAGTCTGCTGTTCCTTCCAGTGTTCCTTCTGTAAGTGCAAGAAACGAAACGAACGAAACTGCCGGAGCTCAAGAAAGGTATGATCATAATATTTTCTTTCGTCGTATTTTGATGGTAGGGTAAAGCGGGGTATTTGTAAAAAGTAAAAACGGGGTAAGTGAATGTAAACAAATCTTCTGTGCGCTCTGTTGAATTTTTTCTAAAGCTATCTCTGGCGGAATTTGAAAGAAACAACACGTCTTATTGTCTTATTTCCATTTATTATTTCAGAACAATCAAACGCAAGCGCCTTCGTTTATCGGAAAGACGAAGGAAAAAAACTGTAAACATCGGATTGATAAACTATAGGATGAAACAGGCAGAGCTCAAGAACTTGTAAGTACATTTTTACATAACTCTCTGGTTGACTGTTATCTGTTTATAAGTATGTATACCTACTTCCCCCTACTTTGAGAAAGTTTTCGTTGGAACCTGCTTCAAACTAGCACTCTACCTATTGTTTACGAAATTATTATTATTATACTAATTGACAGAGTCGTAAAATTTGCAGAGCTAGTCGCACAAATCATTCGGAAACCGACAAAGGGGGCATTTATGATTCGAAGACCAAACGGAGCCCGTTTCGAAACCTTTTCAAAATCTTTATGAAAGAGATAGTATTGAAGAGAACGTAAACCCAATAGATCCTGCTATTCAATACATTCTGGAAGAAAGGGAAGTGTAAGTATTTCTCACTCACTCATAGACAACGTAAAGGCTTATTGTGATATTTGTTTCTTTACAGCGAAAACCATCAATTGGTCATAGAACGTGGACCTCCAGACGCTAGTAGGGACGAACTTATTGCAAAGATATCTGGGCGCTTTATAATTGATGGCCAGCATTTTATTCGGAAAATGAGGCAACTCGAAAACCACCGATTTCAATGTGACGGCAAGGGTTACTATAAACTTATGTCGACGCAAGTCAAAAACTTCGTCTGGACTCTAACATTCGCGTGTCCCATTTGTAAGAGCAAAGAGGTCATTCATAATGACCAGACTGCCGACGATTCAATGAAAGGGATGTCAATATCTGAGAGCGCTGTATGGGGAACAGTGGCAATTGGTGGAGGTCACTCAAACATGGAGGAATTGTTTTCCACCATAGGAATTAAGTCTATGGACAAAAAAACCTTCGCAAAAAAAGAAAACGAACTTGGAGATGTAAGTAATAAATAATGTATCAGGTTCCTAAGAAAAATAACCTATGATTGTAAGGTTATTTTACAATTTTATTTTTTTTAAATTGAATTTTGATGATTGCAGCTGTTATGTCTGTTTTAGAAATGGCAAAACGTACTGCTACAAACCATGTTGGATGCTGGAAGGGAGGAACGGCAGTTGGCAATTGACAACGGAGATGTTGATGAAAACGGAACGCCTTTTATCACAGTGATTGGTGATGGCGGGTGGTCCCACCGTTCGCATGGCCACAGGTATACTTCCAATTCGGGTGTCTCATGTGTTATTGGTCAGCGCACTAACAAATTGCTCCACATTGACGTACGCAACAAATATTGTAGCATGTGCCAATATCTGGAAAAACACGGAAAACCTCCGGTTCATGACGATTGTTTTAAAAACTGGAATGGTACTTCACAAGGAATGGAATCGGATATGCTGGTTCATGCCTTCAAAACATCGATCCAAATACATGGCATCCAGTACCGTACCTTCATTGCAGACGGCGATTCTAGTGTGTTCGCTAAGCTCCGTCAAATGGTTCCTTATGGACTTAAAATTCAAAAAAGTGAATGTGCAAATCATGTTGTAAAAAATTATTGCAAAGCTCTTTTCTCCCAAAAAAATCTTCCCCAGGCTGTTCGGAAAATTATGTCCCCCCGTTTGGTAATGCGGTTGAAGAAAGACGCTAGATATGCGATTTATCACATTGCTGAAACCTCTAAAAACGCCAATGAACTAAGAGAGGATCTACTAAACGGACCGGCTCATGTTTTTGGCATTCATGAAAAATGCAAAGAATATTTTTGCAACAAAAAAGAAAATGAACGTGAGCTAGTTGGATGCTTCCTAGCTGCTTACAATTTTACGCAGGAGTGTTTGCAGCCTGTGGTCCGAAAAGCTCACAGACTAGTCCACAATGAAACAAGTAATCTCGCAGAAAATTTGATGTCCCTCGTCGCTAAATTCTGCGGAGGAAAACAAGTGAACCGTTGCAAAAAAGGCTCGTATAGCCACCGTTGCAAAGTGGCCGGACTCGATTTCCAGATGGGCCCATCATGGACCTACAGGTCAATGAAGACTTTTACGGGAATGAGCCCTCCATCCATTATAAAGAAAACAGCCGTAAAAAGAAAAAAAGCAATCGAGCAGAGCAAGAAATCCTTTATTAAGTGCCGAAAGCAATTAGCTCAACAGCGACAAGGAAAAAATCCTGAGGAGCCTCCAAAAAAAAAGACCAAAACAATTAATGACGGTTTCAAGGATTACGGCTCATTCTGCACCGATCTGGACATGGATAAAGCGGAATACGAAGCCGCAGCTCAATTATTCAAGAGTAAATTGAATATTGAAGCGTCGACTATTCTTGAAATAGAAAAAATGACAAGAGGACAGCACCACAACGATCTTTGGCATTATGAGAGGAGAAGTAGACTCACCGCCTCTCATTTCGGTGAAATATGCAGAAGAAAACCTACTACTCCATCGGCAAAATTGGTGTATAGATTGTTATACGGAAAAGGCTTCACCTCAGTTCCAACCAAATATGGTAAGGAAAATGAGGTGAACGCCATTAATCAATATAAGCATAATAATCCAGAAAAAATCGTCCAAGAGTGTGGGTTGTTTATCCACAAGGAATTCGGGTTCATTGCGGCGTCGCCGGATTCTTTAGTAGACAATGACGGGCTGCTGGAGGTAAAATGCCCGTATTCAGCCCGAAATTCAACATTTCAAGAGGCTGTAGAAAATTGTCGTGCTTTTTGTTTAGACAAGGAGGGCAATCTTAACAAAAAGCACGACTACTTTTACCAGATCCAGGGACAACTGGAGGTGACTAATCGACAATATTGCGACTTAGTTGTTTGGAGTGAAAAAATGTACAAGGTTGTAAAAATCCCAAGGGATGAAACATTTTGGAAAGAAAAAATGTTGCCGAAACTCCAAAGGTTTTTCGACGATTATCTTTTGCCGGAACTTGTCGATCCGCGACAATGTCGTTCCATGCCACTGAGAGATACGTCTCGAAAATTTGAGTGATAATTTATTAATAAATAGAGATAATAAAAAACATTCATTTTTTTCCCTCCAAAATACCTACATTCATGTTACCTACCAAATTTTCTTTCAGCATTGTGTTTCAGTAATATGAAGGAAATCTATATTCGTCGATAAAGCGGACAGTTGGCTCAAGAAAGATCAGAAGGTTGTTTTTGCAAAGTTAGGAAAAAATTAAAGATCTATGTAGGAGGGAATGCATAAAGGAGGAGAATCTATAAAGGAGGGGAATGTACAAAGGATGAGAATCTATAAAGAAGGGAAATTATACTTTTTTTTGAAAATTTTTAGTCCAAATTTTTTTGGTTTTGGTTTTAGTGCTTAAAAAATTTTTTTTTATAATGACCGGTCAGCCATTGAAAGGACATAACCCCTGCCCGGTGGACTTTTTTTTTTTAAATTTCAAAGTGAAAATCAGAAGGTTGCTTTTGCAAAGATAAAATAAAAGAAGAAAAATTAGAAATAAATGTGTTGAATGAATAGTTTCAGAACGGGCGAGGAGGGGATAAGGGGTCGTAAGAGTCTTGACTCATCACTTTGGAAACACGAAGGGCGCGGCGCTTCTTTTGAAGTAGACCAAATTTTGAACATTTTGAGTTTCCGCGGAAATTTATGGATCGATTTTCGTTTTTAGGGCGTCAAAATTCTTTAAATAAATAGAGGAATGTGTCCTGTACCCGTTTTTCCAATTTTTTTGAATATTACAAAAAATAGAAAATTTAAAATTTCCACGGAAAATTTTTTTGGAAATTTGTCTGGATAGCTCCCTAAGTTTATCTAAATAAAGAAGATCTGCGTTAGAAAATTTCAAAAAAAATTAATAGCCTAAGAGAAAATCCAGGAATATTTTCAGCGCCATCTATTGTCTCAGAAACACAACTTTTGGAGTGGACATTGGCCTTAACGTCGTAAGTCCACACACGTGCTCTTAGTTCTCTCTCGACACTAGCGCGCGCGGGTTCGGCCAGTTGTAACAACTACACTACTCGACCACAAATTTCCCACATAAATATGTTTTCTGTGTCCTCTGTGTTATTTTCTACATCCTCTTTGTTCGCTCCCTTTGGAAACACGCATGGTAGAGTGACAAGAATATCCTTGTAGAATCTACGGTTTTCTCAATCGTTTCCCATAGTGTTCAAGAGTGATATCACGATTTTTTATTTCCATTTTTCCGGATGCAAGCCTCTTTTTCTGGCTGAAGTAGACGGTTGAGGTTCGGGGATCTTCCACTCGTCACCGGCAAGAAGGTAGACTCCTCACCATCGTTTTTCGTAGCCGCTTCCATTTTCTCACGAAATTTACATTATACCGAAGCGATATTATATTAATACAAACACGGTGAACAACTATAAATACGTACAACGATAAAAGTAATTCACTTCGGGCTTCTATACACCACAATTCACAAAGAACATTGTAAACAACAATTTGACAGAAGCGCGAAAGTCTCAAGCGAGGTTTCAGCGGAGTTATAAAAAGCCACCGAATCCAAGTTAGTGGCGCTCATATTCAAAAACAGCAAAAGTACCTTTCATATTTTGTAAAAACATTCGAAAGTTGAGGGAGATCGAGATGTAAAATCCTTTTGGAACAAAACCATTCTCGCCGTTAGGCTCTCAACTGGATTAAGTACCTTTTGAAGTGAACAGGATATGGTACCCCCTTGGACGGTGGATATACCTAGTACCTTTTGAAATAAAAACGAGAATTCAAGCCCTTGTAGTGAATTATATTTCGGATGAAATAAGTTGAGTTGTGCAATTCGTATGAATTATATTTTTAATACTAGTAGTCAATAATATAATGACTATAAATTAATTGTGCTAAAATAGTCTTGTGGAGTAAAAACCTTTGTTTTCAGTGAGTTTTTCCACTGCTTCTCTTTACAAGACGAGCAAATTTTGCGTAGTTATGTCACACTTATAGACTTGAATTCACGTTTTTTGAAAGATGTTTTGTTAAAGCAAATTTCTCTCTACGTCGGGGTCACCAAATTGTTGAAGAATGTATTTCGTATGAAATAATTGAGTTGACTAATTCGAATGAATTATATTTCAATAACTGATATATAAACATATGGTTGCGCGAAACCGCTACAACTACCTCCCTCCTACGTTTTTTAAGCGTTCAAGTCATACAAAGGCGACGCTGTGGTTGAAGTCCAGGTTGTAAGGAGTACGAGCATGTTCGAAAAGGTGAAAATGGACAAAACGTAGAAGATGTAGGAACGATGTTATTTTGACGCGGAAGAATTTCCTCTTGCTTGAAATTTGAGCTGAAATAGAATTGATGTAATTAGTCCTCGAATTTTGTGCTTTGGGCGAATCTTTCTTGTCACTGTTCATGATCGCGTGTAATTCTACGATTTTAGTTTGAATCGAATTTTTCAATTCTTCCAACAGACAAAATTGTTTGTTAAGCCGAGTTTTCTTGAAGTTGGATGATGTTAATTTGGTAGTTTCTTGTGTTTTGCTCTTGAGATTTTGATGTAGAATTTTGAATGTGTGTGTATCAGACCATTCACACGGTTTTGAGCATTTTTCTGGTCGACATTTTCTTCCAAATTTGAAATGATAAAAACAAAATTTGCCTCTAGGATTGAATTTCCTATTTCATGCGGGACGTTTAATATGATTCTGTTTGGATTGAGTGTGACTGGTATGTTCTTTGTCGAGGTAGTAAATAGTTTACACGTTGAAACGCATTTCCTTGCTTTCGAACCGTACGTCGCATGATAATAACAGAGTTCAGATGACTTTGATGAATGTCCTTGATGATATCGTTTACGTTCCGACCGAGGCTGAAAATTCTTCGAGGAGTCCTTAGTCGACTGTGTACTTGTCGACTGAGTTACTTGATCCTTTGTCGCAACGCGTTGGGAGGCCACGGCACATACACTACCCTCCCTCCGCAACGACTCTCGATCGGCATATTCGTCTGCACGTTTTGCTAAGACGGTCAAATCCTGCTCACCCCGGCACCAAAAACATGTACCATTGGTAGTGGCAGCTGGAACTGCCAAAGTGTGCGCAATGACCTTCCTTGCGCTAAGCGCTTTATCTCCTTCAAAAGGAAGGAAGGCTTCTTATCTCCCAGTTGCAGACCTTGAAGAATCGTCAATAAAGAGGTGTCTTGAGATAGCGAATACTCAGCAAGTAAACCTCGCTTCAAAGTCGTATATTTTCCGTTTTCCGGTGGATGCAAGACGATGTCTTCAACATCCTGCAGCACCTGCTCCGGTAGGGAAATGACTAACAAGTCAAACTTTAATTGATCCTCGTTAATGTTCCTAGCCCGGAACAAGCTTTCTACTCGTAAAAACCAGGTACTCGGACAGTCCCTGTTAAATGTAGGCAACGTAACATTTATGTTTTGTAGTTGTTGCATTTTTTTTAAACGTTGAAAAAAGCGTACGAAAAAAAAAATCGATATGATACGTTAGATGCAAGCGAATGTTAAAGATGCAAGCGAATTAAACTTACGTTCGTACGTCGGGGTCACCAAATTGTAGTGAATTATATTTCGGATGAAATAAGTTGAGTTGTGCAATTCGTATGAATTATATTTTTAATACTGATATTTAAACATATGGTAGCGCCTTTTTTTAGGGAAATATTGTATTTCTAGCCCAAAAATGACTTCATTTTTTGTAAAACACGCTACCAAAATCCCTAAAACAGTTCTAGCTCGATTTTTTAAAAATGGCGTTTAGCACCTTTTGGAAATAAGCCCCTCATTTTTAATTTGCATGATATGAACAGGCCTATATTTTTATTGAAACTTGACTTTCAAATTTTTCCTTGATGATAAAATAAATTAATAATAAATTCCATTTTCGTACGGCCATACGTATCATAGTTTAAAAATAACTTTTATAAAAAAAAAAGTGCTATAAAATTAATAAATGATAATATTCAAAAACTATATTATAAAAATGCAAAAATTGTTTTCATATTGTTATTGCCCAATGAGGATGACTTCAACGTAATTCCTTTATGCCCCAAGTTATTTTTGTTGTAGTCTTCGGGCTGCCGATTGTCATCGGGAAATTGCAAACGTTGTATTATTGGAAAGTTCTTGAATTCGATACCCCCGCAGGATACCCGGAAAATCCTAACTATATTAAAAAGTCAACCTTTATTACTGGAATACAAGTTTTTAAAAATATAATAATAGCGACACCAAGGTTTTCTCCGGGAATACCAGCTTCGCTTTCTTGGATACCGCGAGGAGAGGATGCGTCGCCAAAGTTGAAGGTAAAATATTTTTAATTATTCAAAGAAAAACTTTTTGTAGGCTTATCCTGATTGGTCATGGCATGAACGATCTGTGACTGGGGAGAAGAACTGCCACGGTATAACGTCCGCGTTAAGAATGAATGTGGATAACTGTGGAAACCTTTGGGTTGTCGACGTTGGGAAATCTTATGATAATCATAAGTACATATGTCCTCCGAGCATCTTAGTTTTTAATTCTCGTAATCATCAATTCATTAAAAGAATTGTTCTTCCTCCTCATGTCGTCCGTGAAAATATGTTCTTCGTAACTATAGCTCTTTGGTTAGAGCCTTCAGATGAGAAATGCCAAAGAGTAAAAGCATATATCGCTGACGCGGATAATTCAGCGCTCATCGCCTACGACAGCGGAACTGGACAGTTTAAAAGATTCACCGACCCATCGATGCATCCAAATCCTAACTCTTTAAATTTAATGTAAATATTCTATATTCTATTTATAACTAAGAGCTTTTTAGTAGTATTTCGGGCGTAACCTTCACATGACGGACGGAATTTTAGGACTAGCTATTGATCAAGTGAAAGGAGAATTATACTACAAAGTACTTTCTGGAACTGCTACTGTAAAAGTGAAACTTGAAGAACTCGAAAAAGCTCAAAAAGGCCATTTTCCAGCCATCCTTCTTCGCAATAGTTCTTCTCAAGTCTGCGCAATTACATTTGGATTGAGAGAAAGAGTTTTGGTGTACAGCACATAGCAGATACAGATCTTGTTTCTTTTACAGAGGAAAGAGGAGAAAGGTAACGAGTTTATAAGCTGAGTAGGTATTTATTTTTTTTCCAGAGTACTAGCTTATGCGCCTGAAAGTCTCCAGTACATCTGTGAGATGAAAACGTACAGTTTGAATTCTCTCGTTATGGTTGACGTTCGTTTTCAAAATTATTTCACTAATACCGTCGACCCTTCAAAAATTAATTTAAAAATTTAAAATATGTTGAAGAAGGATGATGAGGAGGGCAGGGAAAATAACAACCACACAAGCACAGAACACCCCTTGTCGACGATCCTGCGCTTTCAAACGACCACGTGGCAGATGCATATACAAGTTCTCTGGCCCTAGATACCACTTAGCACCTTTCTCCTCACTGATTCGTAGTCTTTCTTAAATCTCTAAATGGATTTTCCGTATTTCTTTCATTTAAATTAAATATAATAAATAAGTCAGTTGCATACGTTTACATTCCTGAGGAACAATCTTTTTTATTTTTTTGTTTTCTTTAGTCCATCAGCCGGCCAACATCATTTAGGTTGTTTTCTATTGTCTTTCGGCTAGCAAAACCATCGACGCGGCACGGTCAAGTAATTATCACATTTATTAACTCGGCACACCCCAAATTTAGCTTAACTCGGCACACCCTCAAAAACTTTGTTCTCAGACAGTACCTAAGGAATCTAGGAACGCGGTAGCATAGGATGCGCTCGTTGGATACCACTAGGAGTTCATTTTTTCCTCTCGCGAGGATGCGCTATTTGGATACCTCTAGGGGTTAATTTTTTTCCTCTCGCGAGGATGCGCTCGTTGGATACCTCTAGGGGGTAGTACTACTGCAGCACTCAAAACGCGACTCACACTAAATTTCCTTGCACGTGAACGAAACGCTCCCCCTTACTTGTCGTAAATCTTTCTTATCGTTCAGCATTATTACTAGGGCTGTGAATTATATGCATTTGCTGCATATTTCTCCAAGTCAATCAAACCACCTAATATTATCAAAATGAATGTGAGGCATTTGGAACAAAATGGAGTTACTTTAATTTTGCATATTTGGCCATAGATTTTTGGCCAAATTAGCAATTATGCCAAAATAGCATTTAAAAGAAGGGTGCAATCAAGGGAAAAAAGCTGAAGTCAAACTGGGCGGGGGTTCTGCCAAAAAGCAAAAACTCAATCAAATTGATATCTCCGTTTTAACGACCCTTTGCTTTGCCCTTGGCCATAGATTTTTGCATATTTGAACTGCAATTGAAGGGGGAAAAAATTGAAAATTTTCAAACATTTGAAAAAAAAAATCTTTCATTTTTTGCCACTTTTATATCATGCCAAAGACAAAAAACCTTGTGCAAAAGTATGTGCGGGAGTTTTCCAATTTAAGGGGGATGGAAATGGTAGTACTGTGATTGCTGCGATAAAACCGTTTCAACGACTTCTCGATTTTTAATAACTCAACATATAAAAACAGCAAAACACATCGAAAATAAAGGTAAACAATCGAAATTTATCCAATCATTCTTAACTAAAAATTCAACCGGATCGGTGAAGTCTGGTTTCGATACCGATTTGTGTCGGGCACTGCTACGAGCAGACATACCCTGAACTTTTGAGCTCTTTAAAAAGTCAGCAAAATCCAAAAGCAGCTGTTACAAAGTCAACTGTCCCCTTGGTCGTAAAGCTTCCACAGTCAGTGACTCAGGCAGACCACGCGGAAAGAGTACTGAGAGCAGCAAGACTCTATAATTGCGGTATTCTCTAAATTGAGATCTGATGAGGCAAATCAGGCCAAATACAAGCCCCTGGCTGCTGAAGGTACTCAGACTCAACCGAAGATGGTCGTCCAGAATACTGTTACTGTTACACAAGAACCAATGGACGCCAATCCAGAGCACAAAAAAGGGAAGGAAAAAAACTGTTTCACTGCCCACCTCCTCTCCAAAAAAGAATGCCAATCAAAAAGCACTAGAGGAGCCCAAGAAGAAAATAGTGGAAAACAACGGGGCCGTCGAGAAGAAACACGAGGAGGTAAAAACAACCCGGCTAACTCGAGAAGAGAGCGAGGCCATCACTTCGGCGCTAAATGAATCAAGAGTTCTCCGATTCTTAGAGTTGGCAAAAAGCTTCACCAAACGTTACAGATAAGATAAGACAACTCTATAATAAAACCATAACAGAAGAGACACAAGAGTTGAGTACCCTGTACGTGAGCAAGATTCATCGACCAGGACGACAAAACGAAGATAATCAAGATTCCGATTTAAAACAGTATGATGACCCGAAGACGAAAGTAAGCCAAATGATATGATCGAAGCATTTGAAACTATGTTCATATAATGTGCAAGAGAAATTTTCAAAACTTTAAACGTGATTTCCTGAAGGATGAGATTTTTGAGATGTTGCAGTTTTGCACGACGGGTGCAAACGGATGCGCGACGGACGCTATCGGCTTACACTCTTCGACTTCATCACCAGTATCTTGTACGGATCGCAAATATGTCTGACGTTCGACTCCCTCGAAAAATCGCGAATGAGATTATCAGGCTGGACATCGCGTGGGCCAAGAAATGGGGCGAGTATACGACGAAGTACGGATTTAACAACAGACTGGAACGGCCTTCAGAAAGAATTCGAAAGAAATCTTCAGGGAATCGCCTTCAGAAAGACAGCGAGATAATTATCAAAGAATTCATCGAAGAAAAAAAAAGAAGCTCCTTCCTACATTGATCCCATATGTCTGAAAAATTCCCACTTTATCGTCGCCTCGACCCGGAAATGTGCCTCCATCAAATCAAGCAGCAACGTTGGTCAACAGACAGTGCGCTGGGTGTTCAGACTCCGGTGTGAAATGCTGAATCTAAGCCACAGAGCCTACGAAGAAGAGGATCGGCGATCGTCTCTTGCGTTCCTGTACTCTTAAGTACAATGCTGCGTTCATGGCAGGCCATGCCCCAGGAATAATTCTGTCTGCGAGTTTTTATCAGAAATTTTGTGCTCCGAGCAGAATCGCGCAACGACAACCTTTAACTATAAGCTCTGACGAGGACGTGCAATATTTAGGGGAGTGGAAAGAGGAGGCCCCAGACGACATTATTTCTCAAACTTCCAGCAGAAAAGAAAATATGAAAAAAGTGAAGTTCTTCCTGTTGAAGAAAAGGACGTTCCTTTGACCAAGCTGCAGACTGATAAAGCAGAAAAAGAGTGAAACTTTTTTCACCGCCGAAAGAAGATCTTCGATGATAGATTCTCGGTAAAACAAAAACATTATTTTTTAATATTTATTCTTTTAAATTCTACACATCGGGGTCACCAAATTGTAGAAAATATTTCGGATGATATAAAATACGACTGTAAATAATCATATGGTAGCGAAAACCGCTACAAAATCTCCACACTTGTCTCACCTTTCGCCTTAAGTGTGGTTATGAATATGGCCCTAAGTTTCTCTAAGCCATGATTAAGTCATTTCCACCAAATCTTTTTTTCTCTTACGTTAGCATGAGAGGTCCATTTTATTACTTTCACCGATTACGCCTAAAATCAGGAATTTTTACGGAACTCGCTAAAATTTTAAACTTGTTTTAAAGTCTTTAAGAAAGTATAATTTCATGAATTATCCTCTCATGATTATTTGTAAATAAAAACAGAACTTCGAAAGGAATTAGTGAAACAAGATAAGGGGTCGGTTCCTGTATCAGTCGTAGAGAGGAGACGATTTCGGTCACAAGGTTTGCTCAGGGACAAGATAAAAGAAATTTTATTTTAAGTTAAATTTATTTGTTTAAAATGAGCACCCTAGGAGACTTTCCCTCCGAAGCATGCTCCGAGTCAGCACGCTCCAGGCAGAGAAGATACCAAGAAATAATGAATTTACTCGGTATCAAAAATCCCGAATTGCTCGTCCAAGACAGATTTAAAAATCGACCGAAAACTTCTGGAGAATTTGCTTTTGGTAAGTTTTAAAATCATTTTTATTTTTGTATGTGATTTTCTTTCCTGCATGGCGGGCGCTTGCGTCTGTGGCTCGGTCCATCTGTCGCCATTTTTTCCCCGAAACTCTCTACGGCCGTTATTTGAACCAAGATATTGTGTAACTATCGAAGTAGCATACAGTCGTCATAGTTTTTTTCTTCGATGAAAGAGTCCCAAAAGTACCCCTGGCAAAAATTTTTAAGTTCTTAAATGATAATATTATAGTTACAATAAAAAAGGTTATTTTAGATTTTAAGATTTAAATTTTCTTTATTTCTCTTTCTATATACAACATATTTTGAGTTATTGCATGGTTTTAAATTAAGTTAAAGAAGTTAATGAAGACAAGTAATTAACCGTTTGTAGAAATTTTTTTTTATTTCCCTAAGTTTAAGATTTCTGTGATGAATGAAAGGGTGTATACATAAGGGGAAAAGAGGATAAATAAACTAAATTAAAGAACACTGCAGTTCAAGAAAATAAAAAGAAAAATACTGGTTTATTAGTATTATTGTTAAAACTTCTTTATCTTCAGCGTGCGATTCGTCTCTTGATTTAAAAAAAATTTCCTATCAATATCCAAATTCATACGTACTTGATCCTACCTTAATTTTGGGAAGAAATTTAAAAGCCGTCAAATTTCCATTATCCAATGGATCATCCATTGTCCAAGCCATTAATTTCACGTATTAAAGTTTCGATATTTCTCCACCAGAATATTTTGTCATGCATTCAGACATTATCTCTTCTTTTTGCCTTTGCCTTTTTTTCCCCTGACTCCTGAATGTACGTTTCCGACTGGATTTCTAAGGAACGTCGACGACGTCAAATATATTAGATGTTGAACTGTTTAGTTTCGAGTGCTTTGGCCTAGGTGGAAGCGGCAGCCTCGCACCTGAACTTTCGGCCACAAGTCACTAACCGCTCTTTAAATTGCGATTCAAAATCAATACATAAATACTTGCGTCGGCTCGAACATGAACGCCTCTCCTCTGTTCGTTGTCTAAGTATAATTTTGAATTGCGGTGAGTGACTCTTACAAAGTTTTGGTAAAGTTGACGAATACCAGATCGAGCTCTATATACAGGTGTCCGGAAACACATGGCAAGCGTCTGGGAGAGCGTTAAAAAGTGGTTTTACGAAAAAAAGTTAAATGTAAACCCCCCTTAATTTAAATCAAAGAATTTGATGGGTAGTTTAAAATCCACCTGGATATACAGGGTGTCCCAGACACAACCTAACTTCGTTATTTCAAATGAGAACCCCTATTTTTATTTCAGATTCGTAATCTACGCAAAATTTCAAGTAGATTTGAGTACTCATATGACAATTTTGGACAACTTTTAAAAAATGTCAAATTTAGCGTTTTTTGCGCTAAATCCGTTAAAATTGACCTCGGAGACTCGTTTTTTTTTTAATTCCACTTATTTTTTTCCCGAAGAATCCAACTGTCTCAAATTTGAGCATCTTCGCATTCTGCATCACGAGATTTCGTCGCTAATGGCCTTTTTTCAAGTTAGAACCCAAATTTTTAGTTCAGAAATGAAATTAGCACTTGTTGAAAGGAATTTTTCTTTCGGACCACAAATTTGAAAGAGCTACAGCGTCTTTTGTGTTCATGCATCAAAAATTAAAATTCCGTCAACAAATCGCTAATTTCCATTTTTGAAGTATGGAATTTGGAGTTAAACTTGAAAAAAGGCCATTAGCGACGAATTCTCGTGATGCTGAATGCGAAGATCTCAAATTTGAGACAGTTGGATTCTTCGGGAAAAAATAAGTGGAATTAAAAAAAAAACGAGTCTCCTAGGTCAATTTTAACGGATTTTAGCGCAAAAAACGCTAAATTTTGACATTTTTTAAAAGTTGTCCAAAATTGTCATATGAGTACTTAAATCAACTTGAAATTTTGCGCAGATAACGAATCTGAAATAAAAAATAGGGTTCTCATTTGAAATAACGAAGTTAGGTTGTGTCTGGGACACCCTGTATATCCAGGCGGATTTTAAACTACACCATCAAATTCTTTGATTTAAATTAAGGGGGGTTTACATTTAACTTTTTTTCGTAAAACCACTTTTTAACGCTCTCCCAGACGCTTGCCATGTGTTTCCGGACACCCTGTAGATTCGTAAGTAATACAGGTCAACGTAGTGGTTTGAAGAGCTTCCAACGAAAACTTCCTTAAAGAGAAGTATCTATAGGAGGGGAAGTATAACAGAGGGGACGTAAAACGTAGGGGGAAGTACAATATATGGAGGGGAAGTATAACGGAGGGGGAAGTTTAAGTGAGGGGTAGTATAACACAAAATAAATTTTTCCAAAAATTTTTTAAGTTTTTTTTTTCATGACATGCATGAAAATATTTTTTCTCACATGGTGAGGCGAGTAGAGACTTGACTAGACTAATAAAAATTAAACAAGGGTTGGCGAAGAAAACAAGGGTCCGGATTGAGGGTGATGGTGGGTGTACAGAATTCCTTCTCCATTTCCGCTTTGAAGTAAACAAGGGGGAGCAACCTTGATGGGGTGGATCACGGGGTGCACGCCGGACCTCGGACTCCGGGCGGTTCGGTACTCAAGGAGGGGGATTATTTTAAGTAAATAACATATTTAAACGTACCCTCGCGGTGAATTTTTTTTTTCCGTTTACAGAAAATCAGAAATAAAAATTTCCCTGATTTTTGTTTAAAAAAACGAAATTCCCTGACTTTCCCGATTTTTCCGGTCGGCGGCCACCCTGAAATGTCTTGTTGGTTTATCTAGTTTTTCGAATTTTATTGATGGTTATTAAATTTTTAGGAAGTGACCAAAATGCAGCAGCCGATCTGTTCAAGAATGTAAGTGTAAGCAAAATTTTATTAAGAAATAATTTTTTTTTTCTTCAAGATAATGAGCGAACAAGGACTCACATTGCATGGCCTTCGAAATTGAAGCTGAATGCAAAATCAAAAAAAGGTTCATTTATTGATTATTATTTCCTTCTTCAACATTTAATTTTCAGATCCTCACATTAGAGTACTAGGCAGAGCCGAGGACGTCGCACTTGCTCACGACCGAGTTCTGGCCACACTCGGACCGAAAGGAACTCGGGTTAACATGAAATCGACGTTAGCTACACTGAACATTCTCACATAATCGGAAAAGGTGGTCTTACTATAAGAAGAGTAATGGAAGATACGGCGTGCCACATACATTTTCCAGATTCCAACCGCAACAATTCCATCGAAAAAAGTAACCAAGTCTCGATTGCCGGAGATGTCGCCAATGTCGAAAAGCAAGAGCGAAAGTTAGAGTAAGTTTTAAACTTACCAATAAGTACATTCTGATATTATTTAAATTTTTGCTTATTTAAAGGAATTGACACCTTTGATGTTTTGCTTCGAACTTCCGATCTTGGAAGCAATTTCGCTTACTCAAAACACTGCGATCCGTACGTCCAGAACATCAAGAGCTGTACAATGTTCAAGTTAAGTACAGGACGAGACAGAAGTTGAACTCCACCTCGTAGTGGTGAAAGGGAATGAATGGGACGTGGCAAACTTGAAAGAAGCGACTCAACTTTTGATGAATAATATGTGTAAAATGCACATGGTAAATTTCCATTTTTCTTAACTCGTTTTTAACGTACGAGGATGTCCAAAATTAAAGACCTTTTGTATTTTGCCGCCGTACGACGAAGTATTCTGCCAGATGAAAGCACTAGCTTGTAGCGGGAAGTTCCCCCTCCACATCGCACTTGGTCTCTCTCTATCTTATCCAGCGTTGCTACGATCTTATCCAGCGTTGCTACGGCAGCCGTTCGCGATGGACGTCTCGGTGCCGAGTCCCGCCGGTTGTGAGGTTCGCTCCGTGCGTTTCCTAAACGCGGAGAAACTTCGCCCGGTCGAAATTTATAGACGTTTGACGGCTATTTATAACATTCGTAACAACAGCGCTCATTCATAACATTGCCATAATAGCCGTCAAACGTCTATGAATTTCGACATGGCGAAGTTTCTCCGCGTTTAGGAAACGGATGACGGAGCGAACTTCACAAACCGGCGGGACTCGGCACCGAGACGTCCATCGCGAACGGCTGCCGTAGCAACGCTGGATAAGATAGAGAGATGAGACCAAGTGCGATGTGGAGGGGGAACTTCCCGCTACAAGCTAGTGCTTTCATCTGGCAGAATACTTCGCCCGTACGGCGGCAAAATACAAAAGGTCTTAATATTTGGACATCCCTCGTTTTTTTAGGATCGCGTTCAAGCTCATATGTATCTCGAGATCTCTCCGCAGCACCATAGCGTCGTCATGGGAAAAAACAACGAAAATCTTAAAGCCATAATGTGGAACACCAAGACACAAATAACATTTATGGACCACTTAGATCCAAATATTCCGAGCTTGAAAAAAAGTAACGTCACCATTACAGGCTCCATCCACAACGTCTACGCAGCTCGTCAGCAATTAATTGTAACTTGAATAAATTCCATTTTTGTTATGCTTCTGGCAAATTATGCTATCAATGTTTACGTAATTTTCAGGGTTCTCTTCCGGTCGTCTTCATGTTCGATGTCCCTGAAACCTCCTCTGTGGTAAATTCGAAAAAAATCAACGATGTTATGAATGCTCAGAATGTCGCTGTCACAACGAGGTATAAAGCTAAGCAAAATATGATAACTATTATTATCAAAGGAATTGAAAGAGAAATAGGTAAGTAACTTTCCTTAACTTTTATTTATTTTTATTGGTCGTTTTTAGGGAATATTTACGAGGCCATAGGTCATTGTTGGGTTTAAACGATCCTGAGTCAAAGTTGAAATACCCGATGGTTACTATCTTAATGACATAAGTTTGCACTGTAATAAACCGAATTGTAAGTTTTGAAAATTAATATTATTGAGTGATGAAATTAACAATTTTTAGGGCCGACAAGTAATGCTCAGGTGATTTATCCGACTCTTTCTTCTCCACCTGTGATAAACCATATGACAACTGGTGGTTTTTCGTCGAATCCCTCAATGTGGCATTACATGCTGCCTCAACTTATGCATATCCCTTCAAATTTTTCGCCTATACAGCACGTTCCAAGTAAAAAACGCCCTTACAGCGTTACATCTACTCATGAACATCCTTCTGGTAAGATAAGCATAATTTATGGGTTACATCCTTTTTCCTCCTCAGATTGGCAGTACTATAATGATCCTCGCGACTCTAGGACTCCCCGCGATTGTAAGACTCCGACCTATTCGTCTTATCCCTGTCACAAAAGAGCCAAAGGAGATGGTATTTCAACTTGTTTCATTTTATTGTATAATCAAATAATGAATTTAAGGAGGTGCTATGCCGAAGGAAATTGATTCTAAACCATCTAATTCTCAGCGAGGATTCAACAGTTTCAATATGGTATCACCTACCAAGATGAATTGGTTTAAGCATCAAGCTGCCAAGGGTACTTAAAGTTAAGCACATTAAGTTTACTAAATTTTATTTTTCAGCCATGCGTGAGCTACCTGATGCTAACAGCTGTAGAACTCCTACCTCTTCCTGGTCAGGTTTAGGTTTGAGTTTATCCTCCCCGCAGTCGGAGCTAATCAAAGATGAAAAATTAAGGGTAAACTTTTTGTCCGGGGCGTTTTCTCTAGGTTGATGCAGTTGTCATCTCTTCCTGGAGACAACACCCCCTTATTTTCAAAGGATTAAAACATTTTTTAATAGGGTGCATTTGATCAATCTAATGAAACCTTGGTGCCCAATGATGGCGGACATAACAGCTTAACGATCAGCGCTGTCGAATTTATCGGAGAAAAGGATTTGGCATGGATAACGAAGATGCCGATGACTGACCTAACATCTCTCCTCGTGAATGTCGGACTGGAGCAATACATAAGTATGTATTCAATGTTTTAACTTGGCCATTAGATTTTCGGCAATCAATCGTAATCGTTGTCAGCTTCCTTTTAATCGTCTAGTATTCGATCAACATGCTGCGTCCGGCGAAGATAGGGTTCTCTTGCATTCAAATGAAAATTTGAGTTTTCCTAATTTGTAACTTCCTTAAGAAGTTATGCGATACCCTCGACGTCGGGTTTTTGGGGAAGGGTCTTCCAGACCCCGGAGGGTCAAATCGAATATTGATCTTTACCGATCTCAACTTTGTCTGTGGTGCCGTCCGGCCGTCCGTAGCATTTTTTTCCGGAACACTTTACGACCACAATTTTCATCCGATTTTCACCAAATTTTTCACCAAAATTTCTTTAGCCGGTGAAGAAGAATGTAACGAGGGGATTTTTGAATTTTGAAAAAATGGCGGAGATATGTCTGTTTGAAATTTTAAAAAATTCGCTGCGGCCGAACCGTTAATCCGATTTTCACCAAATTTTCACCAATTACTCCTTATATTTTTTAAGAATTTTTGGTGCAAAAAATTGCCACTTTTTAATTACTATTTTTATTAGTAGGGAGAAATTTCGTACTTCTACCCTTTACGAGAGGCACATCCCTAGGCCAAAGAGCCCATTATTTCTACCTCGACACTTAAAAAATTTTTCGAAAAAAGAACTTAAAAATTTTTCGAAAAAAAAAAAAAAAAAAAAACCCGAAAATTTTTCGAAAAAACTTTGAAAATTTTTCGAAAAAAAAACTTTGAAAATTTTTCGAAAAAAACTTTGAAAATTTGTTGAAAAAAAAAATTTTTTTTTTCGGACAAAAAAAACTTAGAACATTTTTCAAAAAAAAGAACTTAAAAATTTTTCGAAAAAAAAAAAAAAAGCCCGAAAAATTTTTCGAAAAAACTTGGAAAATTCTCCTTTATACTTTCCCTCCCTTCTACATTCCCTTCCTTTATACTTTCGTTCCCTTTATACTTTTCCCCCTCCATTATACTTCCCCCTCTGTTATACTTTCCCCTTCCCTATACCTTCCTCTCCGTTATACTTCCCCGTTCGTTATACTCCCTCCGTTATACTTCCCCCCCATATTATACTTCCTACTCCGTTATACTTCCCCCTCCGTTATATTTCCCCTCCCACATACTTCCCACTCCGTTATACTTCTCCTCCCATATACTTCCCCCCCTCCTATATAGATACTTCTCTTTAAGGAAGTTCCCGTCGGGGCCAGCTCCAGACTAGTACTTTTACTTGTGTCCATTCAATGTTGACGGTGAATGCTGTTTACCTGAGTCGTGAGACAAGGCCCGTTGTTTGTGACAGTAGGCATAACGGTTTTTTTTTTCCGAATCTAACTATAGCGTTTATTTATCTGAAATGAAGGAAGTTACTTTTCGTTTCAGGAATATTTGAGGAACAACAAATTGATCTCATGTCGTTTTTCGATGCTAAATGAGCTCGACCTCCAAGAGCTCGGTATCACCAAGATCGGAGCCCGCCGCAAACTACTCCTCGCATCATCGGTAATATTGTTGAATTGAATTCAATTTCGAATAATTAATACTTTAATTGATTGTTTAGAATTGAACAGGAGACAAAAGAGATATAGAATGACACGTCCTTCCCAACAAACGTAATCGCCAAATATATCGAAGGGATATCATCCCATTACTAACCCTAGTCTACTAACATAAGCTAACTTTTTTAAACATACCTGCCTGCTAAAATCTTTCTAAAAACATATTAGTAAAATCTAAAGTTTCAACGTTCTAAAAATGTTTAGATTTCGATCCATTACTTAACTCCATTAAATTTTTATTAATTGCTTATAGTAAATTTTTATCTTGTTATTTTAATTTAATTGCTTAATTAATTTTAGGTGCTTATAGTTTATTGTTTCATTAGTGTTATTACCTAGTCAAAACTACCCGATATTATTCTCTTTCTTTCAAAGATGAGAAAAACGATTTTGTAAAATGTGTTTAAAATTTCATTTAATGTTTATTAACAATTCTAACCTATTTAATAAACTTATATTTAAAAAAAGCTTTTTATTCCCCCCTACAATAATTGGAAAATGGACTCTGACAGCCACTGATTCGACGCACCCCGAGCAATCCCCTTGGTGAGCAGAATTGACCTAAAAGTGTTTTCCAGCATTAGGGATTTAAAAAAAAAAGTTTCATACATTTATTTACAACTACAATAAAACAAATGTTTAAGACAAGTCGAGTGAAGTAAAAGTTGTTCAGTGTACCTAATAATAATAATTTTTTTTTTTTTTTTTTTTTGTTAAGAGGGATAAACCCTATACAATAGGAGTTTGGTTTTACAATAATTTTTTTAGAAAAAGAAAAAGAACTACATAAATGAATACATAGGTATATTAGATTATACATTGAGTATAAAGATCTTGTAAGCATCGCAGACTCCAAGAAGCGATGGAGCTCTTTCATGTTATCGATCTGATTGTTTAAAAGAGATGAAGATTACCTACAAATTTCCTAGGTCGGATAAATGAATATGACGTACATTGTAATATAACATGTCTAAAGTTTCTTTATTTTTGGAGTTGCAGATTTTACAAATTTCATTGGGATCCCATGAGTAACTATTTCCGTATATTCTTAAGTATACCTGTCTAATAATTTATTCGTTTTTTCGTTGGGGATTGCGGCCAGTAAGAAGAAGCAGGTTTTTTAAAAATTCATTTTATTTTTATACGACGTTTCGGCCGTGCTTCCGGCCATCTCAGGTACATCTACAAAATATTATAATTTATCAAAAAAAGAAGTAATAATGTTGACACACTTACAGGTAAGTAGTACGTTTAACGTTTAGCATGTAAATATGTATAAAAATGCCAACGAGCAAATTCTACCCAAACTTCTACCTAAACACCCTCCCAATCCCACCTACTCACCAAAAAATCCTACCTCCAACACCCCCTCAACCCCCCTTACCCACATGCCCAATAACCCCATGGCTCATACCACCCCCCAACCCCACTCCCCCCCCTCCCATTGGTTACCAAATAACCCTAACTTCACCTCCACTTTCCCCCTCCCCCACCCCTCTCAAAATGAACCCAACCCTTCTACCATCTCCACCTCCCCCCACTCCTCACAAAATGAACCCAACTCCTCCACCACCTCCACCCCCCTCCATTCCGCCATCATTCCTCAAAATCCAACGTCAGATAACAACCCCCAACCCCAACCAACTCCCCTTCCCCACACCAGTCTTCAGCAAACTCCACCCCTCAATCCAACATTTCCATTCCTACCTCCAAGAGCATAATTTGTAACCTCTCAAGTCGTACCCTCACCCCAACGGAAATTAGAGTACTGGAAAAAGGCCTTAATTTTGCACCCACCCCAAAAACCGATCCTTTCCAACTGTCAAAAGACGCAATAAAATTTTGCCGCCAACTAAGATGGCACACCTTTTGGAAAGACCCAAAAAATGTTAGCTCCAACACTTTAAGAAATTCCCTCCCCGCCTCCCTCTCTAAATTCAAGGCCCCCTCGGACAACGAACCCCCGAGACTGCCCCCCTCTCACCCTGTTGAAGCCTTCATCACTAGTTTCCTCACGAAAATTACATCTCCCGATTTCCTCCCCCCACCCCCCAACCGTAACCTATCTACAGCCGAATCCATCGCCCTAAACTCCCTTAAAAAAGATTCCTCAATCATGGTACTCCCATCCGACAAAGGGTCCCAAACGGTAATAATGGATAAGTCATCCTACAATACAGAAGTCCTTCGCCAACTTTCGGACAGAAGGCAGTATAGACTTCTTCCCCAGGATCCCACCCCCGAATATCTAACTTTAATCACCAACTTCATTAAAAACAGTGCCCAAAGGAAAACCTCTCACGCCAGGAACTCGACATCCTCCTACCCGAACATCCCCAACCAGCCTCCTTTTACATCCTTCCCAAAATCCACAAAGAATTCCGCGATACCCCACCTGGCCGACCCATAGTCTCCTCCATAAACTCAATCACAGAGAGAATTTCCGCATATATAGACGACATCCTCCAACCCATTGTCCAATCCCAACCCTCCTACATCAAAGACTCCTATGACTTCATCAATAAACTTAGTTCCATCTCCATTCCCCCACAGTCAAATCCCATCCTAGTCACTCTTGACGTCACCTCCCTTTACTCCAATATCCCCCACAGTGAAGGCCTTAAAGCCCTCGAACACTTCCTTTCCCTACGCCCCCAACCACATTCTCCCTCAACAGATTTTGTCCTCTCCCTCGCAAAATACGTCTTAGAACTTAATTTTTCACCTATGACCACCAGTTTTTCCTTCAACTCCAGGGTACTGCCATGGGTACGAAGATGGCACCCTCATACGCTAATCTCTTCATGGCCTCCCTGGAACAAAAATTCCTTGCAACCCAACCCCACCGACCCCTCCTGTGGCTTCGGTTCATAGATGACATTTTTGTCATCTGGACCGAAGGATCCGAACACCTGAACTCTTTCCTAAATAACCTAAACTCATCCAGCCCCGTCAATTTCACCACCCAAACCTCCACAACCTCCATACCTTTCCTCGACATCCTAATCACCATTCCAATAATAACACCCTCAACACCTCTATCCATCATAAACCCACAAACTCACAGAAATACCTAGACTTTAACAGTTGCCATCCTCGCCATGTCTTCCGCTCCATCCCTTACTCCCTTTCCTCCCGCTACCACCGCCTCTGCAACACACCCGAATCCCTCCAAGATAACATCCAAAACCTAAAAAAACCTCAAATCCAGCAACTACCCAGAAAACACCATCCAAAAACGATATCCCTGCCCACAAATCCTTCCACCCCAAACCCAAGTCCCAAACCCCCAGTTGTCCCACCTTCACCACCCAGTATTTCCCCGGTGCCGATAAAATTAGAAGAGTAATCAAGGACCTTTCTCCCCTTATCCTTCTCACCCACAAACTCAAGACCTCCTCCCATACATCCCGAAAGTACCTACAGGCGCCCTCCTAACCTGAGAAACATCCTAACCCGCACAAACCCACCCCTCCTACCTTAACACCCGGCACCTTCCCTGTAACCGACCCGTTGTAAGGTCTGTCCCCTGATCCTTCCCGATACCTCCTTTACCAGTCCTTCCAATAACACCTCCATCCAAATCAAATCCCACTCCACCTGCCAAACCCCGAGGGTAATATACATATTAAAATGCAATTTTTGCCCTTCCTTTACGTGGGCCACACCACAACTCCCTTCAACCTCCGCCTCAATAATCACAGAAAAGATGTAAAAGATCCCGCTTGCCACTTCCGGTCCCCAGACACGCTTCCCCCACTCTAGACGATATATTATTTAAAGTCTTACTGATAAAAAATTTCCCAATAACCACACCTATAATAGACATAAAATCATGGGAGAGGGGCATTATCTGGTCCCTAGACGCCCACATTCCCCCCGGCATCAACATAGAGAAGTAGTAGTAACTTTTTTTTTTTTTTTTTTTTTTTTTTTTTTTTTAATCCCTTAATTTTCTAATCCCTAAATCCCTAATCCCCACCCCACCCCTCCTTCTCACCGACCACAGAGGCACTTTCCACCGCCAACACCGTCCGCGAGTGACGTATTCAAAAAAAACCGTTGACATTCGGAACGAAGAAGGGGAACCCCTCCTACTACAACCTTCGACCATCTTCACTCTCTCATCTCTCTAACTGACGAAGGCAACCGCCGAAAGCTCTTGTTCCATTATTGTGAGTCCCCTTTTTAATGTTTTTATACCTATCTATTTCCATCAGTGCAAAAAAGTTTATGTATAAAAATAATATTTTAAAATTATTTTATTTAAAATAATAATTTGGTTTAAAATTAAGTAAACAACATGCGTTTTTTGATTTGACAAGGCAACAAGCGTAAGAAAAAATGACTAGATTTTAGGGGTAATATTAGTAAAAAAGAAAAGGTGGAAAAAAGAGAAAAAAGGTTTCACAGGCGAGGTCCCTCCGTCTCCAGCAGCGTTGGCATGACGTACTCTCCCGCTCAAAATATGTATCTTGTCAAGGATATGTGAGTAGCACTTTCCTATAACTTCTTTGTCTTCTTTATGGTTTAATGAATTTTTTTCCAGGTTTATCTGCAATGACTCCATTAATTTTCTTTGTACCTTTTTGCACCAACTCCCCTTACGTCCAGTTCAAACTGTCTGTCGTAGCACAATCTCGGAAGTCGGTTTCTCGTCATGCGCAGAACTTAGCAAAGCCAAATCACTGTTGCCTTGAATATCCTTGCCTCCATCCATCTCGCCCCCGTTTCAAGTCTAATTACGTAATTCGGGGTTGAGCGTGGAAGGTTTAAAAGTCTTTTAAAGAAGCGAGTTTGAGTACTTTCGACTTTGTCAATGTACGGAGAGACCAGATCGGGGCGCTATATAGGAGCGTGTTCATAATTGTGGATTCGACTATCCCAGGATTGGGTTTTGGAGCTTGCCAGGAGATTAAGAACTGCACTGGTTGCGGATTGGGTTTTCCCGATCTTTTCATTTGCCGCAGCGTAAAAGAGACCGGAGCTTGAAAATTCTATCCCTAAATATTTAAATGACTTGACAATTTCTATTTCTGACCCATCATATCAATTCAATTCAATTCAATTTTGTTTATTGCATTTTTACCTTGCGGTATATACAAGTAGAAGTACAATCAAAATTTACAAATGTACATTAATTACAAATGTACAGTAAAAAAATACAATAAAATAAAAAATAAAAATTTACAATAAAAAAATCACATTAAGATAGATGTCAGGAACATATTTTTATTGGTTTATTACAAAAGCTCTTAATTTAAGTGCATTTGAAAAGAAAAATGTACATTCAGTATTAAATCTCGGTCCTTTGTAACAGCTAGATCTTGTACTATTTCAAACATATTTTTATATTTTTCTAAAAATTGCTTGCGCAATGGATGGTACAGTATACATTCCTTAAAAATATGGTCTAAATCTTCTTTGGCATTATTTATATTGCACAGTGTGCAAGATTCTCTTGGATCGATAATGTAGCTGCATTGGTTTACATAGAATTTCATTATATCATTGGATTTTATTAGTCGTAATTGAGCGAATAAACGCTTAACGTTCAAACTTAAGTCATATTCGAGGTATGGCTCACCCAAAAATAGGTGAGAAGTTAGTCTAAATTGAGGGTTATATGAAGAATTTAAAATTCTGTTTATATCTAACGACACGAAATGATTTTCATAACGATCTATGACATTTGGATAGATTTCTAGAATCTTAGCAGCGGTAATATTAAAAATAACTCAGTTGAGTCGTAACCAATTGTTTCAAAAATGTTCGATAAATCTTGATACCAGGCTAAACGGTGTTTTGAAGCAAAATCAAAGGACGTTAAAACATAAGAGTTATTGGAATGTGATAGTAAGCGGACAAGAAAGTTTAACAACCTTTTAACAACAGAAATAGCAAGAGGCTTTAGACAGAATTCTGAGCGAATAAAATGGTTGGGTGTACATCTAGAAAGATAGTAGATACTTTTAAAATATTTTACTTGGATTACATCCAATTTACCTAAATTTCCTAAAGCCCAGATTTCAGAGCCATATAAAGCTGAGGCACTAACTATGGAATCGAAAAGTTTCTTCTTGGTTTCTAAGTTATTACATTTGCCTCTGAGAAGAATTTCTTTGGTTTTACCTAGTGCTCGATTTCCTTTTAGGATAGCATTTTCAATGGCTAATCGAGGTTTGCCAGTACAACTAAAGGGGATACCCAAGTATGTATAGCTATTTACAAATTCAACTTCAACGCCATTTAAAACAGCTTTTTGAAATTTTTGCATTTTACCGCAGTCCTAAACACAACAACTTTGGTTTTACTGACATTAACTACTAAATTGTTGAGAGAACAGTATGTGTTCAAATGATAGAGATCTTTTCTTGTTTCAACATATGAGTCTGACAGGATAACAGCGTCATCAGCAAAAAGCAAACAATTAAGTCTTTTATTCTCACTAAGTTTCACTCCGACGGAGTCACTTTCTTGGAAATGCGATACAAAATCTGCAATGAAGACTATAAATAGAAGGGGCGACAACGATTCACCTTGTAAAACGCCTCTTGTGATTTCTACATTTTCATTCGAGAGATCACCATTTAGACGCAAGTTAAAAACAGCTTTATCGTATAAGCCGATTAACAGTCGGATTATCTTCCCGCTAAAACCTAAGTAGTGTAGTTTCTGCCACAAGATGTTATGATCGACACTATCAAAGGCTTTCCGAAAGTCCACGAAGGTCCCAAAAACATATTTTTCTTACTAAGGTAATATGAAATTATATTATTTAAGATGAAAATGTTATCCATGACTGACTTTCTTTTCGAAAACCCGCTTGCTCTTCGGGGATAATACGGTTCGACTCGCAATACGACTCGATTCGTTGTCTTAACACACCGGTTGGACCAATTGACGTCCCCCTTCGGGGGGGCACTAGTCTTCGGACTATCCAGCACACTGGATTACCGCCAGGGATCCTAGGCAACCCCCTAAGTGTGCAACCAAAATACGTGGTTTCACTGCCCAGATTGTAGGGGATATACGGGCTTCACATTTCATAATGTACATGCCCGACTCTCTTCAGTTGTTGGTAGGATACTGCAGATTTTTATGAGATAGGTAGGGACTTCCTGTTATTGTCATGCAGGATTTCTAGGTAGAGGTTTGTTTTCTCTCGAAGGATTCCCATTCTTTTCAGGAAAGACCTTCCCTTCTTATTTTTATAATAATATTTGTGCTAATGTATCTTATTTTATGTTTCAGATAAATAACGAATAAGATGTCAGACAAAGCCAACCCCCTTGTTGTGCGTCCTGAGGGAGAACCTTCGGTAACCTCCGCCGCTTCAGAGACGACGCCAGTTGCAATGGATCCGTCAAATATCCCCATCGGTGGTACAACTCCCAAGCCGTCAACATCGAAAGACATTCCACCTACATCGAGTGATTCTTCGACCACCCAAAAGAACAGGTTAGGTGATAATTGTATATACTTAAGTGGGGTGAGTGATTGTGAGGTGCTAGATGTGAAAACTATAAATCAAACATCCGCGAGTTTTATTGGATTCTCGTACAATTTGATTTCTCACAACCCCGATTTCGTTGCCCCTGTGCCAGATGGACCTGCTCTTGCGCACCACATACAATTCTCGTCCAGGATTACACAGTCGAGGACTTTAAGTCGTCCAGCTACTGTTGCTACCGAGACCGCATCGTTATATGGTCCTAATGTGGGTAATGGTAATATAGATAGACTACGTGTACGATGGTCATCAACGAGAAAAGTTGGAGAATTAAGCTCCACGCATTTTACGAACTTTATTAGCAACGAGGGGAAAATCGATTCCCGATCATTAGCTTCAGCTGTGGGGCAGCTCACCAATGTGCCTGCTAACGCCATAACGCGTGAATTAATTAATGCCACCACGAATATAGACATATATGACGTCACCGGGTTCTTGGCAAAATTCTTCTTCTTCACATTCCAGCGTATACGTGATGAAGCCAATGAAAGGACTTTGCCCGTCGCTCTTCCAGAGCCGGATGCCATGGAAGTTTATAATTATGCCGATCCGTTGCCAAACCCTAGACTGGAAGCCACCTTTCGTCAGTTGCGTGCTGGCCAGGATGGACGTCTCGTCCTCGAATGGGGCCGTCACATAAACCAGTCCACTCTTGCATTATGGGTAGCAATTTGTGCTCCCGATAATGTTATGCGGGTGGCGCAGCCCCCGCTGTTGCCAATTCTTATGCTTCAGACCACATTATGTGGCCTGCTATCCCAATAGGTATTATGGTCCCACCGGACTCACAGACCCAGCCTGTGTTCGGCGGTGCCGTCGCGTATTGGGATGTGAACGAGACTCTTGCCCAACTGCGACTCGTGCTCGCCACTTACGCCATCAGAGACGGGATCAACATCGCGTTCACAATTGCATGTGAACTATTTTGGTCGACGTTCGCTTATGCGAAGACCAGAACACAAGTAGACGGCGTAAATGCTGCAGACCCTTACGAAGGATTTCGATCAGATTATGCTGCCAACAACCCAGCACCATTCGACGTAGTAGAACATTCATCGGCCAGCATAGCCAATGCTCCTCCCGAATGGAAGACACAATACATCCAGGAAATGATAAATACTCTGACAAGATACTCCCAGCTCTTCAATGTTGATATCAACACAATACCGAATAGGAATGAAAACGCATTGAGATCGCGATTGGGGTTACCAACAGTACCGATTCCAGATAATGCCACATGTATTTGTATGGCGGGCACTGCCAGGCACCACGCCCTCATTGAATTGCAAATACGGTTGCAATTCTGGATCAATGCCCAGCCAGCAATAGAGGCCGTCGCTCCCCAAGCACAGCAGATTCGCATCTGTATAGCGACTAACCAGATTGTACTTTCCTATAATGTCACTCCGCCCCTCTGGCTATCATGGCTGTTCATTTGGCCCTTTGTAAACAAGGATCTAGATGTCCCTATAAGAGAAGCTGAGGTAATAGACACCATTATGAAGACGGGTCATTTAATGACAATACAGATAACGTCGCTCTATGCAGCAGTTATGTCTGTAGCCGTAACCACCATAAACGGCAGCCTTTCTATTTCGGCCAGAGATATTCGACAGTTTCAAATTGATTTCAGTAATTATACTGCGCATAACTACGCGTCGACAATAGTACAGCGGTTCTTTGCTCCCCATCTACCATATACCACAATAAATCCGGTATATTTCTACATTATCGTATTCTTCAACACAACGCTTCACGTCGACGTACCAGAGGAATGGGGTACTATAAATTGGGGCGTTAATAATTCTGTAAGACCAGCATTGCCTCCCGGAGAATGGTACTTAACTACCAATGCAGCGAACAATTCAATGCCCTTTTGCAAGCTACACATAACTACCACTCTGGTAGCGTATGTCACGAGGCCGCGCGAGTGGGGCCTTTCCACCTCTGACGTCAGGCTCTCACTCTCGCAAGAGATTATGACCAACGCATCGGCAAACAGACGCCGCGCTGCCTGGTTGTCACAACTAGAATTTTAAGCCAACTTGATGCCAGGACCCGCAATCCTAGGTCTCTACTATGCCGTAACTGCCACTATCCGGAAGCCGTCATTAGGTCACTCTATGTCAGCGCTCTGAATGTGCAGAACCCTATCGTTATAGAGACTACGGACTATACTATAACGGAGATAATGAGACCGGAAGTGATTAATCCCACTCTTGCACCCGGACCTTGGCCAATTGGTGTCGATGCTATTGTGACTGGCACACGCGTGATAAGGCCGTATCGAATTATGACATTTTCATATGAAAGATCATTGATAAGGTTTCCTGCACTATCCGATCAGGCAAACCTCAATACAGAGTTCCAGACATCAAGATTAATCTGTCTCAATGATACCGTGATACCCGGCACTGCCGTCCTCACAGAACGATGTGATATGAGGCAGTTTATTGCGAACCCGACATTTGAAGTTGAAGATGATATCTTCTTACCTAAACGATGTAAAGTTTCTGAAGCTACTGAAACTGTTGGGCACGTCAAATTTGGAGACAAAGTGGTGGAGGAACCTAACGAAATGTCCAATTTGGAGTAAGTCATTATATAACGTAAAATTCACAATGATTAATTGCTTACTTTTCAGGAAGTGATCGTCCTGCTGAACTACCCCAGAAGATTCTAAATTACGATAAGATGTGATAATCAAGATTCTAGTTCAATTTGTGAAATTATGTGATTTGTTCTAAGTCAAGTTTTTAAGACTTATTGTATATATGTTCCTTAATAAAGGCAGTTAATTATTATCGTTGTTCTTATTTTGTATAGACATAGATTACTCCTATATAAGTTAAATTTCCATCTGATCATGTTGGTTGGGTTATGTTTAGTTTGTTGAACCATGAATATAGTTTTTACACTCTACTGTGTGTTACAGATATGGCTTGAGCTTTGGTGATATCCGTCAAGATGGAGAAGCTCCCTTCTACAACATGTGTGCTGACATTGGATTTAGGAAGGACCAAGTCAACTCACTGTTCTATTTTGAAGCTTACAAAGGCGTACCTATAATTACGTTGTTTACGGTGATGAAGAGGTTTACCCTACGAGGCTGCCTATTAAGGCCAACACTAAAGTTCACGTTTGTGTAGAATATGATGAAGATTTTATAAAGAATCCTTCCAGTAACACCACCATCATTCCTGAAGTGACAGACAGAATTTTGTTTTACAGTGACATGATGACAATGTTGAGTAGTGCTCCTAACAAGTGTTATATTATGAGGATGTCCTATTCAACAGCGTGTTTCCAAAATACCCCATGAATATAGGGGTATCAAAGAGAGTCTTGCTAAACACGTTAAGACGTGATGCCAATAAGATTTTGCAAAAGGTGGCCGACGGTGGACCCAACTTTATAACCTTAATAGGACAATTGTGTTTTAGCAATAAGAGGTTTCAGAAATACCATCACGATAATGACACATCAGATTTAGTGTGGGACTCTTTAAACTATGAAGATAAATTAGTTATTAACTTGCTTTACTGTACAATCGTCAGAACTTGTTTGAAAAGACAATTTATTCTCAATGTAAAGGGGATGAGATTCTTACTGAGTTCGGTGCTATTTTAAGTGATCTTGACCTTATAATAGAAAACAAGCTGTCTGTGCCCTGTCCAATATGTAAGAGGTACTGTTTTTGTTTGTAACTTTGTTAACTGTATGGACATGACAGCACCTTCTTTCATCACTTATAAGTACGTCGATGTGTTTAATGATGATACTTTAAAGCCAAATTCAAATTTTAAATTTACAAGTATAGCAGGGCGTGTTCATAGCGTTAGAGAAGGTAAGATAGCTGAGATCATACCTAAGATGTTAGACATGGACAAGAGCAATATAGTTAACTATCTTATTAATGTTATCTTTGACGGTAAACGACGACACAATTTCAATGATCTAGGAAGTGTTAAAAGTCAGAAAGGGTTTTACCATTACAAACAATTGACACTGACATTCCGTATGCTTGGGAAATCGAAATTCATAATCCCTTCCCTGTACTTTAAAGAAGATTTTGGATCTATGTTATTGCCTCAGTCAGAACAGAGGAATCGTACGGTTAACCTTATCAATACGTTTTACCCATACTGTGGTCTGGCTGACTCATACCACCAATACATACGGTTATCAAACTTACTTGCGTCTATTATCACAACTATTAACGACAACACTAATATGGATGATAACTCTAGAAAATCTGTTATCTCTGACATAATAATGTTATTTAAGTCAGTGGTAATAGGAACAAACATGAACATCCTCATTACCAATGTCATCGTCTGTTTAGGTAGTCCTGTTGGTAGGCCATTTCTACGTGAACAATGGCAAATTGATCATTTGATGATTTGTGATTGGAGGGCTATGAGAAGTTGGCTCAAATACAACTCTATAGCCATGAGGAAATTTGCTTTATTTAATTTCAAGAAAGAGATAATTGATGAAGTAGTTATGGCCCTCGCTTACCAAGAGTTATCATTTGGTCGCGTTAGATTCACCTCTGGCATAAGACAGGAAATTGAGAATAGGTGTACAGAACCCGATCTACTTTATATACCCGCGCTGATGTACTAGAGAGGGCTGACCATATCAATGAGGAAAAGCTCTCTAATTATGGGGACCTCGACATTATGACTTCCGCCAACAAATGAAGAAGCACATGAGGCTGGTCCTGGAATCAATCATGAGCACCAGTTTCAAGTGGGAGAATTGCTCAGAGTTTTACGCTCGAAGGAATGAATGGATGGCTTCAGGCAGTAGTGGGCGCGAGAAAGTAACCATGACAGATGGGACTAAGTTAACCACCAAACGTGCTTGGGCCGAAAATGTCACTTTAAAAGAATTAGTTAATGCGATAAACACTCCTCCTCGCGAATTGGCTGTCTTCTCTGAAAAGTATGAAAATTCTAAGTCTCGTGCTATTTATGGAGTTGGACCCATCCACTATATGATTTCTAGCTATGTCACTTGGGGACTAGAAGAGCGGCTCAAGTTAGCTGTGGGATTAGAAAAGGGATCATCGGGCGTGGAAGAGGTTGTCGTTGAAAAGATTAAATTACAAAGGACGATGGATATGAGGTACCACTGTTTTATGGTGGACTTTGCTGACTTCAATTTGCAACACAACCATGACATTATGTTAGACTTCTACCTGATAATGAAGGACATAGGAAAGGAAAGAGGGTACCCAGAAGATTGGCTCCTTAGTGCTGATTGGTTATCGAAGAGTAAAGTTAACCAATATGTTGATTTTAATGACGGAGCTGGCTATAGATACGTGCACCAGGGAATGTTCTCTGGGACTCGGTCAACTGATTTGTTGAATACTATTTTGAACAAATGTTATTTTGAGGTAGCTAGTGATGTGTTGCTGAAGTGTTTAACGTACATAGGGAACGTGACTATTATGCGACCCACCAAGGCGATGACGTGTTTATAGCTGAGCGTAACATGCTATGGTGTTACTTAGTTTACAAGGTGATGCAGGATATGAGGTTCAAATTCCAAGATATCAAGCAGTTGATCGGGAGAGGACGAGGGGAGTATCTGCGGGTATTCTACTCACAAGGCCATGCTATTGGTGCTTTGTGTAGGGCTATTGCTAACTTGCAACTGAAACCGATACAAAATGCCATAATATACGACCCTGCTCAGCATGCCACAGCAATATCAAATGTACTAAGCACTTTGTCTAGGAGAGGTTTGAACCAGATATCGCTACAAGTCCTTCATCATGTTATGTCTCAGGTGTGGTGTATGATGAAGGAGAGTAAGGATGATCCTAATCCTTATAGGGTTAGTAACTCACTCATCCAAGGCCGATAGGACAAGGAGGCTTAGGTTTACCGATTCCTGGAATGACGCCCATAAAACCGGATTTTGTTAATTATCCGAAAGCACCTAGTATTGGTTTAGCTCCCCAGTTACCCACTGACACCAAATTACATATGACAAAGGATTGGATTAGTGCCGTTAGTCATGAGTTAGGCCCAACACAAATCAGGGCTGAAACACTCACACAAATGAGCGCGACTGTTAATTAAATGAGTATCTTGCCTCCAAGAACATTGTCACTAGAAAGAGGAAGCTTAAGTCTGATTTGAGGAATTGGGATAAAAAGGTAAGGCGGCTCCTACATGAACAAGGTAGTCTTATAACCAATACTCCTATCATACCACTGACTGATAGATATAACAAGTCACTTCGGGACATAGACTTACTAACTATATACCCGATATCTTTGTATGAATCTTGGCTATCTACGTTACCTAAATACCATACAGGTACTCAAATGTGGCTGGATATGTGTTATAACACTAAACGTGATATAATGGACATTATGAATGATAAGCTGTTTATACGCGGCAACCCTTATTATAATGGACTCCAGGACCTACACAGTTTAATTGCTTCAAGTACCTTCAAGAGTCTGCCAATCACTCAAAGTGCTTTAGGTGTTAGTACAATTGAAGCTCTTACTTTCATCCTCAAGCATGACAAGAGGACTGGGAATACGCCACAAGGTTTTGATTGGGTATCAAACATCATCGCATCACAAAGATCCGAGATAATAGATGCCATATCTACTGCAACTGCCCATTCCTCCATTATAACTACTCAAATGTTGCAGCCTAATCTCTACCTTATGCTATCACAACATGCTGTAGTGGACGCCTTAGTCATATCTACGACTGGTATCAAGCTCGACTTGGACAAGTTCCAGAGGACTCTTAACTTTCAACTGGAAGTTTGGATATCAATTTTGGCTGAGACACAATACCAAACTACGGCAAAACAAATTTTATATTAATATTCTTTTGTATATTTTCTATTATAATTATATTCTTTAATGTATTATGCTTTATATATGTTAATCAACATGCACACTTAGGGGGTTTTATACTAATATATGTGTGTTTATTTACAAACTATGTAAGTTTTCTAAATAAAGGATATTAAAGGGATGGTAGGTGAGCCCTATAGGCTATCACCATCCCAACTTTTAGTACTCGCTTCGGCGGTACATATACTAAAATTGGAACGACCCATCATATCTAAACTGGTAATTTTTAACTTTTCCTCCTCTCTGAAATATCATGATTTTGGTTTTGTCTGTATTAACTACTAGTCGATTTTGCAGGCAGTATTTATAAAGCGCATCTAGCTTCTTTTGTAGTTCTTTTTGACAATCTGATATGAGCACGATGTCGTCCGCGTAAGCAAGAGTCATAATTCCATGGGCGTTGTCAACATTGACGGTTTTACAATTTTCATTTAGTAGGTACACTTCGAGGTCGGATAGAAAGAGATTAAAGAGGTCTGAGCTGAGTGTTTCGCCTTGCAAAACACCTGCAGAAACTTCGAATTTAGGGGTAAGGCCTTCGTTTGAACGAATTTGCACAACTACTCTAGCATATAAGCTCGCTACCACTTTTATGAACTGTGATGAAATTCCCAAGGCAGTCAATTTCGTTGTTAAGAGGCAGTGGTCGATGGAATCAAAGGCACCTTTGAAATCGATGAATGCCGCGAATATTTTCCTTTTCTCAAGTCGTAGGTGGTTATTAATTAAGGACGATAGAGTGAATAAATTATCCATGCATCCTCTTCCATGGCGAAACAACCGGATTGTGACTCGGGGATAGTTTGTGTCTGATCGATCCATACTTCTAATCTATGCTTTAATATCTGGGTGAACACTTTGACGATGCAATTGATACCTAATATAATAATAATTAATAATCTTTAATTTTGATTTTCTTATCACCGCTGTAAGTATCGTTGTCATAAGGATTATGTATTGAGTCCAGCCTTTTACCGCTAAGATCAATGAATTGATCCACAATTACTGGCTTGCTGGATCCTCCTAAAAAGAAAGCTCAAAGTCACCATGTTTACACCCCAGGTGCTTTTTTTTGCGATCCTGGTAGACGCTTAAAATTTTTATCTTTTTTATTTTTTTACTAAGTGTGAGACGGGTTTTGAACTTGAATGAATGAATGAATGAATGAAAAAACTTTATTCGTTTTTTCGTTGGGGATTGCGGCCAGTAAGAAGAAGCAGGTTTCCAGACGTCTCGAACATAGTGATGAATGTGCTCCTGGAAAAAGTGATGAATCAACACCAAGAAATAATATTACATATCACTAAATATGTGGAGACCTCCTTTTAATTGTAAAAAAGGATAAAGTGGATGAAATTTTAAACACATTCAACGAATTTCACGCGGACCTCCAATTTACCGTGGAGCATGAAAGCCACGATCGTAGCATACCATTCCTGGAACTGCGAATCATAAGAAATCTGAATGGAAAATTAGAATTTGACTGGCATCGAAAAAAGACAACGACTGGCAGGATACTCCACTTCTTGTCTGAGCATCCGACGAACCAGAAAATTAACACCGCAACCAACCTAGTCAGCAGGGTTCTCCAACTCTCGGATGAACAGTTCCAGACTAAAAACTTGGACACAGTTAAGAACATCCTAAAACAAAATGAATTCCCAGATAAAGTAATATCGAGGATAATCAAAAACGAAAAACATAAACGTCTTACCACACTGACACCTGAAGCACAGAGGACCGACAAAAATGAATCTGCAACGAGATCTGAGGAACAGGAATCTGCAGGAGCACCCTCTGGTGAGATACCTTCCTTTTATCCATTTACGTTCGTTCCTAGTCTAACATACCAAATTACTAAAGTTTTTAAGAACATCGAAAACATAAAGATAAGCTTCGGACTTAAAACATGTAATAGCATGTACAACATGTTTTACACGAAACTCAAAGACCCGACACCCGAAAGGACAGGTCCAAAACATGTAATAGCATGTACAACATGTTTTACACGAAACTCAAAGACCCGACACCCCGAAAGGACAGGTCCAACGTCATCTATAGTATTACCTGTGAGTGCAAAAAGGTCTACGTAGGCGAAACTAGGCAGAAACTGCACAGCAGAATACTGCAGCATAAAGGATATGTCAGAAACGAGAACGAGGACGCCACAGCACTGAGCAGACATGTGCTCCGCATGCAACACAGGGCAGGATATGAAGAGGCAAGGATCATCTCCTATGAAAGCAAGAAGAAAATTAATGGAGTCATTGCAGATAAACCTGGAAAAAAAATTCATTAAACCATAAAGAAGACAAAGAAGTTATAGGAAACATATCCTTGACAAGATACATATTTTGAGCGGGAGAGTACGTCATGCCAACGCTGCTGGAGACGGTGGGACCTCGCCTGTCCCCACGTAAACCGTTCGCCGGTGAAACCTTTTTTCTCTTTTTTCCATCTTTTCTTTTTACTAATATTACCCCTAAAATCTAGTCGTTTTTTTTTCTTACGCTTGTTACCTTGTCAAATCAAAAACGCATGTTGTTTACTTAATTTTAAACCAAATTATTATTTTAAATAAAATAATTTTAAAATATCATTTTTATACATATTTATACATGCTAAACGTTAAACGTACTATGTACTTACCTGTAAGTGTGTCAACATTATTACTTCTTTTTTTGATAAATTATAATATTTTTGTAGATGTACCTGAAGATGGCCGGAAGCACGGCCGAAACGTCGTATAAAAATAAAATGAATTTTTAAAAACCTGCTTCTTCTTACTGGCCGCAATCCCCAACGAAAAAACGAATAAATTATTCAACATCCGGGCGACAAAAATAAAAACAAATTGTAACCTTCTTATTTCACTTAAAATAGAACACTCCGCCAGGAAGTGGAAGACGTCCTCTCTGTCAGAAGAATTGCAGAGTGCGCATATGGGGGAATAATTCAAAAAGAGCATCTCGCAGCGAAGTTTAATTTGCCACCGTGCGAGAGAAGGCGGTACAACAGATGGACACGACAAGATAAACAGGGGCGAAGTGTGATTCAGATGACTGTAAAGAGAAAAGCGGGACGACTCGTTGGAGGTGGGAATTTCTGTCAGCCATCCGAATGGATGCTTCCAGGCGAGGAAATTGAGCCAACCAGCTGTCGAGATTTTCCAAGGAGAAGCTAAAGTTGGGCAAGAAGTCCCTTGCCAGACTATTGAGAGCCGAAAACCAGGACGTATTAGATTCAATGTTAGCCAGGGCAATTATCTTGGGAGGCGCGAATCAGGAAGCGATAAAATTCGAGTAACATAGGTGGAGTTTCAATGTATGTAAAAAGAGAAGATCAGCCGAGGTTTCCAGGTACACCATATAATTGGGAGCGAATTGGGGGAGAACAAAAACTTTTTTAATAAAAAACCGTTGAAGACATTCGATGGCATCAAACCTTTGATAACCCAGGGTTTTGAACTTTTAGTTAAAAGAAAAAAGATTTTTTACAAAATAAATGAGATTTTATTGGAATATTTTATACAAGTTTGCCTAGGCCTTAGGTTTTAAATTCAATTGTAAGTACTTACATTACGTGAATTTCTTTTAACAAAAGCGTTTGGAAAATTATTTATAACAATTATAACCTTACTTTGACCATGTCTTGCTCGAGACTGGGGATCGATGACAGAGCTGCTGAAACATTTTTCTATGAAATACTTAATATTGATACCTATTCCATGAATATTTTCATTTCTTATCTTCTGCACGCGATTGATAGATTCATAAAACGTGAAACCAACATTGGTTAATTAATTATTTATTTTATTGTAATTTACATAGTCGTGCTACAACGTCGATCCTGATGAGCGATTTGTTCGCTTCTTGTGCCTCCTCAGCGATCGGAAGGATGAAATTTTCCAGTATTTTTTCCCCATGTATCAGCACTTTGTGTACAGTTGGAGGCATATAGTACCAGTCGATGGGCATAATCTCCAAATTTTTTTGGGCAAACTGGTTGACCGGATGGAGTAATACAGCAAACGATCTGATTACCTCCTCTTCTAGCCCGGTGATAGTGGCTGTGGCTTTGGGATCGCTAAAAAACTTCCGCGCCATATTCCCATCATTGTAAGTTCCTTGCTTCACTCTATCAACATGAAGCCCCAATTCCTCTTTAAACCTTTTTTGGATTTCCGTTTTCTTATTCGCAGTTGCCCTTTCTGTAAATCTGTATTCGCTGACCACTTTTTGAAATCTAGTTTGTATGAAAGATGCAAGAGGCACTCGAAAAATCGTATCTTCGCATGTAGCGGAGAAATGCCATAACTATAATTTGTGATTTACCAGGTGTGTAACTATGAAACCGGAGTTCAGTCATAGGCAGCCCTAGCTTCAACTTTAGCAACATATTTGGCCCGCAAGCAGTGCCATTTTGTTGTTTAAAGATAAGACTGGGATTATGAACACATCACAACCCAAGCTTCAGTGTAACGGCTAAGTTGGGACTGTACGGAACATGTCGAGGTTCGTACCCGGAAAGACCCATTTGCGGACAGCATTGATTTTCTGTAAATCACTTAAAGAAAACTGCTTCCGAATCGCATCAAATGCTTGTGGAAGCCTACGGTGACCATGCCCTTGGTAAATCACAATGCTACGAGTGGTTTAAAAGGTTTAAAAGTGGAAATTTTGACGTCGAAGACGAAGAACGTGGAAGACCACCAAAAAGTTTGAGGACCATGACTTCAAGCTCTGTTGGATGAAGATGACACTCAAACGCAGCAACAACTTGCAGATTAGTTAAATGTCACCCGAGAAGCTGTTTTGTACCAATTGTGCACACTTAGCATTTACTTTCTATTAAGGTATTCCGGTTTCATAGTTACACACCTGGTAGTTCGTAGACAATTATAACATCGATCCAGTCAGCCATGTTTTTTCAAATAATCCGGGCATGAGAGTCGAAAACGAACAAATCATGGAATTCCTTCAACTCCGTTTAAATAAAAATTGAATCTAGATTTAGGTAAAATAAAAGAATTCTATTATAAATTTAGAAATTTATATATAATTTATTTATATTGTATTTTTCTATTAATTTTGTCTGAATAATTATAGGTCCTGATGATGAATATAGAATATTCGAAAGCTTGATTAAAATCTGTGTTTTTTTCACCGCCAATGTCCATAGCTCCTGATATTTAACAAATACATAACTGTAATGTTCCTCGTTAGGGATCCTTGTCTCAATTCGATTTAAGTCAAATTCGATTTAATCATTAGAGAGTTTCAGGGAATCGTAATTCCGAGTCCCGACTCCGACTCAACAAACGGGAAAGGTCTTCTCGTAGAGGCTATAAAACAGAGTTTCAGGAAGTCGTTCCGATTCAGTTCCGACTCAGTTAGTTCACAATGTTCTCACTAGAGCAAATTCATAAATCGAAACATGGTTTTTTCTGTTTACTATCCCCAAAACGTTTCCGCCAATTTTTTCGTTAGTTTTGAGTGAAAAAGTTTAAGGGAAAATGTTTTCTTTGGACGATTTTATTGCATTCGAAAGTGACGACGAAACGATTGAGGAAGTTTTATTACTCCAAGTAGAAGATCGTCAAAGAAGGTAAGCGATGAATGAAAGCTTTTTGTTAAAATGTGTTTGTTTGTTGTTGATTTTTTTGCAAGAGTAAATTATAGGACTTTGGGCGCTAACGCTTCCTTTCGATTTGACGTCCACAGCGTGGAAGAGGAAGAGTTCGCTCTCTGTTCCGCTTTAGGCGAGGCGACATTGATCGGCTAATATGTGCGCTCGGGATTAGCCAGTCCATCGATTGTGGTCACGATTTGTTAGTGTCTGGTAAGAAATTATTCCTTTAGTTATCTATTTATGTTAATTGTAGCCAAAGAAGGTCTCTTGATTTTGTTGAGGAGGTTGGCTTACCCCAACCGTCTATCAGACCTTTCCTCGATTTTTGGCCGCTCAGTCTCTGCATTATCGCAGATTTGTCGAGCAACTGCTAAGGAGGTTTTCAGGCTCAAAGGGGCCCGCCTGAACCTTCTTTCCCATCAGTGGTTGGATAGGGAAAGGCTGCAGACTTATGCTGATGTATGTATCAAAAGGGCATTTTTTTTTTTCAGTTTCCATCAGCTTATAAATTTCTTTATTCAGGCTAACGTGAGGCGAGGAGCACCCCTACAAAATTGTTGGGGATTTAACGGGACGACCCATTTGTCGTCCTGGTAGAAACCAGGAAGAGTATTTCAGCGGCCATAAAAGGTACATACATGATCTCATTTGTTATTCTGCTGTAACTGTTCATTTAAATATAGTTACTTCATTGTGCCTTAATTTCTGTTCAGGTATCATTGTGTTAAGTACCAGAGTGTCGCCACCCCTGATGGCCTTATTGTTAGCCTGTCTCGAGCTTTTCCTGGCAGAAGACACGACGCAGGTAACTTGTTACTTTTTGTTACTTCGAAGCAATGAAACTTTTTTTACTTTTAGGGATATTGGCAGATACAGGCATCCTGCAGGAGTTAGAACAGAAGACCGCTCCTTTTGCCATTTACGGCGACCCGCCTATCCGCTGGGCCGTTATTGATGACGCCCTATTCAAACGCCAACTCTCCAGAAAGGGCGTCATTCAACTATCGGATGGCCAAAGTCAGAAAGCCGTTGAATGGGGTTTTGGAAAAGTTGTTAGTCTTTTCGCTTTCGTTGATTTTAAGAAAAACCAAAAGCTTCTACTCCAAGACGTCGAAGAAATGTACAGCGTAGCAGTACTGCTGACAAACTGCCACACATGCCTGTACGGTCACCAAACTGGCCAATACTTTGGGGTGAATGCTCCGAACCTTGAGGTTTATTTGGGCTAACCTCCTTTTTTTTTTTTTTTTTTTTTTTTTTTTTTTGCAATAATAAACTATTTTTGATTGCATGGAGTATTTTATTTTGATTTCTCTTCGTCACAATTCTTTTCCTTCAACTCCAAGAATTCAAAATTTCATGATTTGATACCATATTGATTAATCGACACATTCGATTTGTCGACACACAAAAAAAAAGGATTCGATAAGTATTTCACGAATTCAGCGAAGCCTGAAATAAAGTAACAATATATCAACTGCAATATCCGGTGAAAACATACCATTTTAAAACAAATTCGGGTTAGACTTCTTAACCAACTCTAACAGAAGGGAGTGCAAAGATTCGTTCCTCTCGTCCATTTTTCTCTCCCTCTCCATCCTGTGAAGTGCCTGCAACAAAAACAATAAAATACATTTAAATAAATAGTAAATAAAAAATAAAAGTGTAATGTTGAAGCTCCAATAGATCCAGCTCTGATCAGGCCTACGCGCCGCAGTAAGTAATGTAACAATAGACTTCTTCCTTCTGTAATTCAAGTTTTCTTTCTTCTAATTCCAGTCTTTTTTTTTTTTTTTCATTTTCCGCTTTGAGTTTTTCTACTTCAATTTTTTTAAGTAGATAATCGTGAGTGAAGTTGGATCCTGTTTTTAGTCTCTTTCTCTGTGGAGCTAAAAAGCAAATAGTGTTAAAGCAAACAGGCCTAACTTTTTATACCCATAATTCTTGAAGCAGGGACAGAGGTAGACTCTTCTTGAACTTCTTGAATTTGTGTTTCGTCTTCCATTTCGAGTATTACCTAAAATAAAAATGAGAATGAGATTATACAATATTCAACAGGTTATACTCACAGGTGGGCAAGTCGGAGAAGGTTCCTCCGTATAAATAATTTGAATGGGCAATGCAGCTGCCGCTGCATCCCTGGCAGCTTGAGCCCATTGATTGTCGGTTGTCTTTTTTTTTTTTCGTCATATCTCTTTTCATGCTTCTAATTTCATAGAGTATTTCAATTATCTCATTAAACTCCTCCTCAGTTCCTGATCTATAGAAAGGTAGTTAGTCATAGAAAGCAAACATAAAAAAAAAACCGTAGAACAAAATGAAAATAGTGAAAAATCAAACTTTTTTAAATTCTCCCTGTCCTCACTGGCAAATTGCTTCAGTACAGGTCGAGACGCTCTTTAATACCTCGAGCTGAGAAATTTTTCGCTAACAAACAAACAAATTAAGTAAAACGTACTGATAAAGGTTCACTCACTTGTATTATCCTGTACATTTTGTAAAATCCGGCCCCATGACTCCGGATTCATGAAGGGGTTCTCCGATCGACTTCTTTTAGTAAAATTAAGTCGTCAAACTTCGAAAAGCGTAACACTTTTCTTTTCTTTAGGTCTTCTTTATCCATTCTGAAAGTTCAAATTAGATTATTTAATTCTATAAATTTTAACAAAAATCTAAGTTTATCTAAGCTTCGGCTATTTTTTTTTTCGGCTTGTTTTCTTATCTTTTGCAAGCTGCGAACTGTTTGACGTTCAACATTTTTAAAGTTTACATAAATCAACGTTTACTTACCTTTCTCACCTTAACTAATCGTGAAAAACAACTTTTTCGAATGAAAAAAAAAAACAAAACAAAAACAACCCTAAACGAGATACGAAATAACCTTCGTAAAATATAACCGTACGTTTACTCGGAATCGGGATTTGAGTCGTTCCGGTATACGACCCAGCCGAATCGGGTCGTGTTACGATTACGACTGGCGGCTCGAGTCGTATGACCTTGAGCGAGTCGGAGTCGGGATCTCGGAATTACGATTCCCTGAAACTCTCTATTGTTGGTGTTGCACCACACAAATAGCACCGCATGGATGAACTCGTTTCTGTGACTACATTAATTGTTTTACCATCGACCATGGTCATGAAAGTTCATGTTGCACATTGACATGATTGATTATTGATGGGGATAGCGACGCAATTTCTGATTTCATCCTTTCGTTTTCTTGTTTTCTCGCGTTTCTTTGCAGAACACATTTTATTGGTCTGCAAAAATGTGTTGACGATGGTCTTACGTGTTCCCAAATAACTGAACTATCCGAGTCTATCAACCTGATTGGGACTAATGTAGTCAAATATAATGATGAGTCATCATGAAGACTGTTTTCGTTCGACGGAAATCGTTGTTTGTAACGGCCTGTTGAGCCGTCACATCCCCATTTAGAGATTAGCTTCAGATTCATTTTATTTGAGTTTTCAACATCGATGGAAGTGAGCGAAAGGATCCTTGACGTTGTGTGATCCCAACGACTGCATTTACCTCACGTTCTTTCGGGTAATAATTTTTTTTGGATTTGCAAAGCTCGTAATAAGAGGGAAATATTTTTAACCCTACGTCCTTGATGGCAGTACTCAGAATGAAATATTTCGACTTCGAAAGATTAAGGGAGTTGTTAGAGCGAGGGCATTTTCGCTTGAAAATTTGATCTCTTCGATTTTTCATTTGCTACGCTTACTAGTTTTTTCAACTCCTCAGAATCATCAGAAACTTTTAGTATTCTACTAACAAGTTTTGTTTGTCCAAGTGTCCTTCTTGTCTCAAGCTCATTTTTGCAGCAAAAAGCAATTCTTCTCCCGAGTATCTATTTTTTAACTCCTCGACTCTACGCCTTTTTTGCCTATCCGCAAGATCTCCAAAGGGTTTGACCAAATTTTCGGATTCCACGGATAAAGGCTGCGGCTGAAGAAATCCCTCCGGGTATTCAAAATTTTTATCCAGCCAATCTTTACAATCTTTCCACTTTTGTTTTAAATGGACACAAATGAGGAAGATTCAAAAAAAATTTTTTTCCTTTAAATCGAAAGTAATCGTTATTCTGAGCGGAATCATGTCGAATATTGCCGAAAAAAATATTAAATTATATTTTTAATGATTTTTTAAAGTTCTTCTTTTATAACGGGCCCGAAAACAAGCCGCGCAGTAGATAACGTAAAAACCGCGACATTGATCAAAATTTCAAGTTTCTTCAACGAACTTCAAAAGCATAGTTACCTTTTAATGCACTCTGAAATGAGTAAAAACCAAGTTTTGATGCCCAATTTTAGAGGGATCCTCACCTTAATGAAAAAAAAACATGGAGTATTCGATGTTAAAATAGGCATTCTCGAGAAAAATTCCATAAGTTTTCGCAATTTTGCAAATGTGTACTTCACATTCAACTCAATTCAGATGGTCGATTTATCATCCTTATGTAGGACCAACGTTACAAAATTAATGGGAAGATAATTCTCGGTTTGCTAATAAGTGATTCGTAAAAGAAGTTTTCCCTCAAATTTTTGAAAAAATCAATCTTAAAAAAATCCTCCGAATTCCTCCGAAAAACGGTTTTTTTTAGATGTCTTTTATAGCTATTCCTGGAATTATATTCAAAAGAATTTCGTCCCCGTTCGTCCCATTTTGCCGACTAGGGGCTAAAACGTAATTATAAAAACCAAATTGCTTGATCTCTCAGACGATGACGACCGAATCAAATTAATGAGCGAGAACGAAAATGATAAGCCTCAAAAAAAGATGATGTCGTCAGAAGATTCTTTATGTTTAGCAACAGCTTTAAACTTATCAACTTCCCAGTACTTCATGTTAAGAACAGCTTCGATTAAAGCGGGTTTTGAAATTTTCCCCTCGTACTACCAACTCAGGAAGGCGAAAAAAGAATGCTATCCCGAAAAACGAGTGATTTCTGAGAGAGGAGCGAACGTTCCACTTCAATCGCTGTTGGACCACACCGCTTCGAGAATTTTATCCCTCACTCCAATAGACGACATCTCACAAGCAAATCTTAAGCTGATCTTAAAATGGGGTTGCGATGGCTCCTCAAGCCAAAACCTTTACAAACAACGATTTTCATCTGACTCTATCGAGGAAGATGATTCTTCAATATATTTAACTACAATCGTTCCAATAAAAATGATTAATGCGATGACTCATCTGTGATATGGGAGAATTCAAGACCGTCTTCCACTCATTTCTGTCGTCCTGTAAATTTTGTTTTTTCGAAAGAAACTCCCGAAACCATCACGACTGAAACCTTAAGAATCGGGGGGAAGAAGGGGACAACTGTCCCCATTATGCTAAGCCCCGAAGATGTCAAAGGGATAGATTTGGTTCTCAAGTACAGGGAGGAGGCTGGCGTAACCGATACAAACCCATACCTGTTGACTGGGGAGTTCAAATAGGTTTAATGGGAGTGATTGTGTACGCCACTATGCCTATTCTTGTGGGGCGACTGCCCCAAGAACATAACGGGCACCAACTTAAGGAAGCGTTTAGCCAGTGTGTCCCAAACCTTAGCGCTATCGGAGAATGAAGTTGCGTTACTCGCTGGGTTTAGTGACGTTATACACGTCACCAGGTTGTCGAAGCTCCTTCTCGCTTTGAGTGAGGGGCGGGTTGGGGAGTATGCCAACATGGCATTAGAAGATATTCCAGTCAATGATTCGATTTTTACTGAGCCCTCCGCCCCTCACCAACCACAGGAGAATGAGCCCTCCTCGGTGAAAAGCAAAATGCTCCGCCTCCCTCATCGCCGATCCCTTCGACATCGAGGGGCCACGAAGGTAGTGGGGTACTCCTCTTCGACATGAAGAACCTAACAGCGCCTCAGAATCTTCCGACTCCTCGGAAGATGAAATATCAGAAGATGAGAGAGTACCTTATAAGAGAAGAAAATGTAATACTAAAAGGGTCCCATGGTCGACTCCAGAAAAGAAAGCGATCATGGGATTCTGTTCCCCAAAAATTTTTAGTCCGGGGAAAAAGTTGCCGTCCCTACCACAATGTAAGCAAATGATAGAAAGATATGCTGTGCTAAAAGGCAGAACGGCACAGCAAATCAAAACGTTTGTAAAAAATATGCAAAATAAGAATGAGCGGTTAAGAAAAAAAAAATTTTAATAATAATGTTTGTTAATAATGTAAAATTGTAAAATAAAATTTTGAAATAAAATATGTGTAATAAGCTATCTAGAGTTTTAATTTCCTAATTATTAAACGGTGTATTTGCTGAAAATTTAGGGATCAGACTAACGGTACTGCTGCAGCGCAGTTTTTTATTTATTATTTATTTCCTTATTTACTTATTTTTTATTTGTTACTTCTTTTTTTATCCTAGTTTTTATCCTTTCTATCCTTCTATCTTATTTTCTTTTTTTATCCTACACCCAACAACTTTACTGCATCCAAGTTGCATGAGGTCGCCCACTGCAGCACTGAGGATGGGTCTTAAGTGAATTTAATATTGGGAGCTAAAACTTTTTCTTCCAAGGCAATGAGAGAAAAAAAGTTTTGGAGGAAGAAGTATTGCAAGCAATATCTGCAGAAGAAAAAGTTAAAATCTCCAACGTGGGTTGTTGATGTGTTCAAGGTATCACCATCAGGAAATTTTGTCGTTGAAATTAAATGTCCTATGTCCACAGCCACGTTCCAAAATTACATTAAGCCAGATGGGTCCATCGGCCCAAAATATATTGCGCAAATGAATTTGCAAATGCGATTTGCACATGTAAAAAAGCACTATTTGTAGTCGCTCACCCTGACTTTGAAGTGTCGAAGAAAGTCCTGATGAAGAGCAACTTGGTAAAGGAGATGAAGAAGAACTATACAGAGAATGAAGATTCACTTAAAGGATCTTGATCGACTCTAGGTACAGATGAAATTGATTTAGTTTCATTTTCTTTTTTACAGGAGAAGTCGAAAAATCGGGCATCTTCAGTAGAGGTACCTTCGTTGCTATTCTTAAATCCAGTCTGCACTTGATACTTCTAAAATGAGGTCTGGCCTGAACTGCCTTATCATTGAAAAGAGGTCTTCTCGGTGAGTATCAGGTTCTGTGGAAATTTTACAGTCAGGCTCTACAGGAAGTTCAACTAAAAAAATAAAGAAAATAACTTTTCCCCCAATAAATTTACAAATTAGATACCTCAAAAATCTCTTGAGGTCGATGGACAGTCGATTGAAGTACTGGATTTCGGATTTGAAATTTTGGTCAATAAATCGATCATCTTTTTTCGAGAGAGTTTTTCTATTACTGACGATTTTCTATGACTTGCTGATAAACAAATTAACAAATGTTACTTTTTCTCCATTGAGCTTTTCTTGAATCTCGGTTTTTTTGATTTTCCAATCACTACCAGCTTTAGTTTGTGAGATCCCGCTGCATAACTGCACGTCATAATTGTGATTCGTTCTTGGCTACTCTCGTGTCCCGGGGCATGCCGCTCGCTTTCAAAGGCCAAAGTTCGAGTAGGCAAACATTTCCAGAAAAGCCCCGATTCATCAGCGTTATAGACTTGTTCGTACGAAATTCCCTCTGATGAAAGGAGATTTGTGAACTCTGTTTTGAAATATTCCGCTGCCCGTTCGTCACCACTTAATTTCTCGCCGTGAAGCCCAATCTCCCTTATCCCATGGCGTTGTTTGAACCTCGTCAACCAACCTGATGATGCGTCAAATGTTCCTTCCAAACCTAGCATCTGAAAGAACTGTTTTGCTTTTGCAGCGACAATAGGCCCTGAAACAGGAGTTCCTTCATTTCTCAATTGACTCACCCATTCTAGAAGTGCAGCATCAAGTTCTTCATATGAGCTCTTTTTCATGGTTTTTCTTTTTTACATCCAAGACGAGTTGTCTTATGTAGATGCAAACTCCATTAATTTATTCTTTTGTTTTAAAATGTCTTGAATAGTGGATTCTCCTATTCCATAATGAAGGCTAATTTGCTTTTTTGAAACAGCATTTTCAATTTGTTTTATCAATTCAATTTTGTTGAATTGACAAAACCACTTTTTTAAGTTTCTCCGACATGGTGAAGAACTAAAATGACGATATGTACACACAAAAAAAAAGAACAACACATGCAAAGAAATTTTACCAAGATTTATCATTTTACAAAGAAATTTTAAAGTTTTCGGAACTGCCGGGAGAGGAAAATGAAGCGGCCAAAGGAAGGAGTAGAGGTGTGGGGAGTTTTCAGAATTCTGATTCATCCGTTTTCTAGTATTTTTACACGGCTGGCACAATTGAGCAAAAAAACACCCTTTATTTTGCCCCGTAACATCTAACTTTTCAATTCCCATTCCCGCCATTCCCGCGCGCAACTGTTATATAGAACTAATTTCTTATTGGAGAATCGCGCGCAACTGTAACACACCCTTAATCCCTTTGCGGCGTTCTTTGTGGATAAGAAAGACGCCATCTTGGAATGTGTCGGTTCAGCAAGTCTGGAGCGGTACATACAGTACATAAATAAGTACACAGAATCGCTTGTATCGACTTCATCGAATAGTTCGCAACGTTGAATTCTTACAGACGTTAATTTTCTTCTGGTCGAACTTTTCGTCCATCTCACTTCCGCTAGTTTCATCCTCGCTTTCTTCTTCTCCAACATCGGCAATGATGTCGTATTTAATTTTACCTTCGAATCCCATACATCGTCTGGTCTAGTTTTGGCCTTTTTCTTGTCGCTTTCGCTCCTTTTTTGGCTAGCCCTGAATATTTCGGCGCAAGAAATTTGTGAGTTCTCTAAATCCGGCTTACACATTACCTTCCAGACACAGCATTTCAAAAACTTTAATCCCGGCGGAATACGAACAATGCGTACTAAATGTTCACCATTTATTATTAGGTGTACAAAATGAAACTCAGCCACAGGGTTTATTTTATCCCAATCAAACGTAAATATAAATAAAAATTATATAAGCAAATAAGATAATAAAATGAGGTGTTAAAACCCGGAGAAACTGTCACCGCAGATCGCTATCAGCAACAACTATTGAATCTCAGGGATGCCATTGAAGAAAAAAGACCGTTCTCTGGACAAGGACGTAAGGTGATTCTGCTCCACGACAATGCTCGTCCGCACGCTGCTGTCAACACGAAACAACTGGTCTGCGCATTGGGATGGGAACTCCTGCCGCACGTGGCTTACTCCCCTGATACTGCACCTTCGGATCACTTGTTTCGATGCAAGGGCTGTTAAGCGGGCAGAAATTTTCGAACGAAGAAGAGGATACAAAATGGCTGGACGACTACTGTGCTTCGAAACCGTCAGGTTTTTACCGGGAGGGAATCCACAAACTACCTGGGAAGTGGTAAAAGGTCATAGATAACAACGGTGACTACTTTGAGGAATAGACCAGTAGCGTTTGTTTGTCTCATTACTGAGAATTTTGGGGTTTTCAAAGTCAAATTTATGGTAAGTCTTGATTGCATGAACTGAAAGACCTGTGTCTCCTTTGCAGTTGTTGTTCTAGTCAACAAAACAGACCTCACTATCCCTACTGAGGTAAAACAAACCTTACAACTAGGACCAAAATTCAATCTCCCACATACAAATATAAAACACCAAATCCCCAATATTATAACTGACATTGAATATCTGCTGAAGCAATTAGAAAATGTAGATTCTGACACTATGAACACCTTGAGAGGGAAAGCAGTGAATGTCATTACCAATTACTTACAGAAGGAAAACAAAAACTGCAAGCTTCTGCCACAATACCTTGATCACAACAAAACCTTAATAAAAAATGCAAAAATAACAAAAAAGTTTTTTGAAGAAAACCCAGAAGTCATTGTATTAAACTCAGATAAAACAAAACAGTTTGTACTTTGTAAAAAGACACTTACACCGAGTCAATGACACAATTATTTGCAGATGACACCACCTATCAAATAATTAATAAAGACCCTACGTCAAGTCTACAACAAAAAACAACAATTTTGCCAAAAAATTAGTAGAAGAAGGAGTCATTAACAAATACGAACATAGAAATTATACCACCTATACTGCCAGAGCCCCAACTGCCTATGGAGTCTACAAAACCAAAAATGAAAAATTGAGACCAATAATTTGTACCTACTCTCACCCTTTTAAAAAATTAACTGAATTTATTCTAAAACCATTAAATCATCTAAAAAATTCGTACAATTACAACATAAAAAACTCTCTAGAACTTAAATCCTTCTTAGCAGAAACACCTTTAAAACCTGGACACACCATTATAAGTCTTGATGTTAGTAGCATGTTCACCAATGTACCTATTGAGCCAACAATTAATATCATCGAAGAAAACTGGCATAACATTAAAGACCACACAAAATTGGAAAAAGAAACCTTTTTTCAGCTAATAACGAATGCACCAAACACAACTACTTCAGTTTCAACAACACATACTACAAACAAATAAGAGGTCTACCGATGGGAGGGAAATTGAGTCCTTTACTAGCCGATATTTTCCTTCATAAAATTATTACTAGACATTCACAACAAAACAAAGAAGACATTCAATTTATAAAATTATATGTAGACGACCTTCTAATATCAGTTCCAGAAAATAAAATAGAATCAATTTACCAAAAATTTAACACCAATTCCTACAACATCAACTTCACGCTGGAAAAAATGCAAAATAATTCTATCAACTTTTTGGAAATGCAACTCATTAAAATTAACAACCAAATATTAACAAAATGGCATGTCAAACCCCAATCATCAGGTAGAATGATCAATTACCACTCCAACCACCCTTACCACATGAAAATGAATCTTGTAAAAACGCTTTTTCAAAAAACCTTTACACTCAGCGACCCCAATTACTATCAAGAAAACATAGACTACATTTACAAAACTACTAAACTTAATAATTATCCCCAACATCTCATCAAGAAAATACACCAACAAAGTCAAGCAACAATCAATTCATCATTAACTGTATCTACTACTCCAGTTGCCAACTCCCACTACGTATCTATGACCTACTTGCCACAAATTACAGAACAAATCACCAAAATTTTCTTAGAATTAGCATCAACAAACAACATAAAAATTGCTTATAAAATAAATAATCAAATTAAAAATTACTTCCATACATAAAACAACCAACTCCCTTGATGGAAAATACCCATGTTGTCTATAACATTCAATGCCTAAACTGTAAGTCGAACTACGTTGGACAAACCGAATGTTTCCTAAAAAATAGAATCCAACAACACAAATATTCTGTCAACAACTGCAAAGGAGACACAGGTCTTTCAGTTCATGCAATCAAGACTTACCATAAATTTGACTTTGAAAACCCTAAAATTCTCAGTAGAGAAAACTGCAAAACCCGTCGACTCATTAAAGAAAACATATATATCACACGACAAAAAGACAGTCAACTTCAAGGGTCCCAACGAAACTGTAGATTCGGCATATTCAAATTTATTAGACCAAATTTTCTCAACCTCAAATTCCATAACTCCCCCCCCCCCCCCCCTCCCCTATGAACCTTAATTAACCGTATAATTTTTTAAAAAAACTAAGGAAATCTTCTTTACTATCATTTACTCCCTCAAATGTCAAAAAAATAGAAATAATAAATATAAACAAATATAACCATATATACCTCCACCTGGCCTTCTTGATTATGTTAACCATCATCGATTTGCCTAAATGAAAGATCGATCGTTCGAAAAAATACTCCCGCTCTAATTCAATTCAACCAATTAAGAACTTCTATATTTAAAAAATAAAATATTAATAACCAATCAAAAAATTACATGTTGCAAGAAATTAGTTAACAAAATGGCATACTACTGAATCAATTTTAAAAAAGTTTATTCCTCGTATTATTTTTTTTCAGTACATTGTCTAACTATATCGACAAAATTGTTTTAAAAAAGTGAAAACTTATGAAACACTGCCATTAAATTTTTTAAACATCTACATAACTAGGTAAGCCTTAAGTAAATTAGTTAAACAGATAGTGATAAGGTAAAAAAATTATAAAAAAACCAAAAATTGTTGGAAAAAATGATTTATTAATACTGTTTTTGTTAACTTTGTCTGAAGAGGAGTCGTCAAGACTCGAAACTAGTCACTAGTCGCAATAAAAAGAATTTATATACGTCCGAAAAGTCAACCATTATTAAAAACCCCAAAAAAAAAAAAAAAAATTTGCTGCATTTTAATGCCCCTGCTTAATTCAAAAAAGAAACATTTGTTTTATTATTTATTTTTCTTTGTTTATTCTTTCAGTTTTTGCCTCGCCCCAACGTGGTCATACAAGGGCTCAGAATCAGTTTTTTAATGGTAATTATTAATTACTAATTTTTATAATATTATTTAAAATTGAAATATTTGTTTTTTAGGTTTTACCAAGAGATAGCCCCAATGAAATGATCTTGAGGTAATTATTTTTTTCGCTCTTTTTCCCCCCTTCGTTTTTTTGATGAAATATTTATAATTTGATATTAAAATGATATGCTGTAATTTACCTGCGTTATCATACTGAACCAATCATGTTCACTTAAATAATTTTTTTTAATTTTCAAACATTTAATGCTATTTATTTTTTCAGGTTTAAAAGTTCGGGAATGTTCATGTTGGTGTTTCTTCTTTGCAGAAGGTAGGTAAATTAATAGGTACATACATGCTTTGTTCCAACCGCAGTTTGAAACCTGGAGCATGTGCAGAGGATTTGGATGTCAAATTTGACGTCTTACAAATTGTTAGTCGTCAAATCTGAAGTCATCTGACGTCAAATTAAAGTGCAAACCAGTTTCAAACAGCGGTTGGAACAAAACTATTATAAAAATTTTAATTTTGTTAGGAACCATAATGATGAAAAAAGATTTTTTGAATGAAATGAATTTTACTTTCTACCTGCGTTTCATACTGAAATAATAATTTAATCATATTTCCCCATTTTTTTTTGTCGGATCCCTAATTTTTTGATTTTTTTTTAGTGTCGATGGTGAAGTTTTCAATCTAAATACAATCTTCGTCTTGGAAGACCTTATTGGTAAGTAAAGCTTAATTTTTAAATGTTTTAATTTCATGATACAATTTATGTTTTGAAAAAAATGATTATACATTTTACCTGCGTTATCATACTGAAAATAATTAATTTTCATCATATTTCCCCATTTTTTCGTCAGATACCTAATTTTTTGTTTTTTTAGTGTTGAGGTGAAGTTTTCAATTGAAATTCAAATTCAATCTTCGTCTTAGAAGACCTTATTGGTAAGTAATACTTGTTTTTAAAGGTTTTAATTTCATGATGACAATTTATTTTTGAACAAAAATGATATATACATACTGCGTTATCATACTGATATTTTCAGTTTAACTTTTTATTTTTAATTTCTTTTGACCGTAATAACAATTTTTTCCAGTGCATCTGAGTCAAAATCAAGTACTGGAAAATTCAGGATTGAAGGTAATCTTAGTCTTCTAGATGATACAAATTACAGTTAGATTATGCTTTAGCTTCCAACCGCAGTTTGCAACTTCTGGAGCATGCCCAGAAGGATTGCATGTCAATTTGACGTCAGGTGACTTCAGACAGAAAAACAATTTGAACGACCTGAAATTTGATGTCCTAATCCTTCTGCGCATCTCCAGAAACTATAATTTTTCTATGATGATAAAAGTTACCGTTTGATTATTCATGAATAATTTTCGGCGTTATTTCTGAGTTATTTTTCAAATCTTTGGTTCTTATTATTTTAAAAATGGCTTTTATTAACATTTTATTTATTTTTTTTTTTCAGAGACTAGTAATGATTACCTGATGCGTGTATTGGAATAGGAAGAATAATTGAGATCTCAGGTAAAAAAAAATTAATTTTAATTATTTTTAAATATCGCTGTGATGATAAAAAGTTACCGTTGATTCTTTCATGATAATTATTTTTGGCTGTACTTATTTCTGAGTTATTTTCAAATCTTGGTTTTTATTATTTTTAAAAAGGCTTTATTAACATTTATTTATTGTTTTTTCAGAGTAATGATTACTGATGGGTTTGTTCGGGAATAGGAATAGGTAAAAAAAAAAAATTTTAATTTTTATTTTTAATTTCATGATGATAAAAAAAAATTAATTAATAGTTTTTATTTTAATTTCCCTATGATGATAAAGTTCCGTTGATTTTTCATGATAATAATTTTTGGGCTGTACTTATTTCTGAGTTATTTTCAAATCTTGGTTTTATTACTTATTTTAAAAATGGCTTTTATTTAAATTTCATTTATTTCTCTTTTTCAGAGACACTAATTATACCTGAGGGTGCTCGAGAATTATTACCTGATGGGTGCTCGAGAATAGAAGAATAATTGAAAACCTAGGTAAAAAAATTAATTTTAATAGTTTAAGTTGTTTATTTTTATATTTCCCTATGATGATAAAAGTACCGTTTGTTTTTTCATGATAATAATTTTCGGTACAGTAGAGCGTCGGTTATCCGAAACAATTGGGCCGAAGGGTGTTCGTATAATCGAACATCACTGGAGTACATATGTACATACATAATATGTATGTACGTTATGTAGTTCTTTGTTGAGGGTAGGAAAATGGGTGGGATACAACAAAAAAAAAAGCAAAAAAAAACACTTTTTTGACTAGACCTTTAATAGGTAACCGAAAAAGTATAAAAAAGTGTAGGAAACACGGGATTGCACATAATATAAATTTGACTTGATTTATATACAGAACCTAATAAAAAAAGTATAAAAAAGTGTAGGAAACACGGGATTGCAATATATAAATTTGACTATAGAACCTAATATACACATATTGACTTAGACACATATGTAGTAGAACCTAATAAAAAAAGTTTAAAATATTGGTTTGCTTAAGCTTTGACACACGTTTTTTGCCGCCAAGTCTCGTAGGCGTTTAAAGAAAGCAGCTGCATAGCATCACATTCATCTTGTTGTTCCAACCATTTGATGGCAGTCTCAAAGCACAGGAAGGCTTCTTCATTGGTCGGTCCTTTTTCAACCGAGACGTAGTCATCATCTTCATCATCGTCATCTTTAGGCACTTGGGTCTGCGCTATTATGTCGTCATCTGTCAACAATTCATGGCCAGGATCATCCTCGTCACTTTTCAACTTCAGCAGCATCAGTGTCAGCTGACAGCTTTCCCCTGAATGCCATGCCTAGATTTAAATCGCTTAAGCCAACCAGTAGATGCTTTAAAATCGCCATACCCCCTAGTTTTTTGTTCATTTCCAACGCTTTTCGCAAACCAAAGGACCACTTATTGGTTGGCCTTGGCTTCTTACCTGCACGAACATGTGTACTGCAGTGTCCAAGTCCTGATTTTTCTGCCATTTTCATAGTTTTTCGATGCAAGCTTCCTTCTTCACTGTCTAGTACACAAGCAAACTTTTGATGGATTCACTGTTCTTTTTAATGTCAGTTATCGTTGAATCCCGACGCCAAAACTCCCGCGCTAAGCTGATCCACTTGCGCCTTTTTTAATCGATCAACAATTTTAGTTATCAGATAGACTGAGAACAACACGTTTACGTTTTGCCGACATTGCTTGAACGCGCTGCACAAACAAAGAAAACCGCAGTTATCACAATATGTACACTGATTTCAGTTACACAAAATGATATAGTGGAAGTGGCACGAGGGAACAGTACGAAGAAAAATGGGCCAAGATATAAAGGCCAGAAAGATTCCCCTCCCACGACTAGACTAGGCTCTGTATTGTGTTGTTGTGTGTGGGTGTAGAGGGGAAAGAGCGAGGAACCCCTTCGGGTGTGTGTAGAGGGGAAAGAGGAGGAACCCCCTTCTCTCTTTCCAAAAACGATGACTGCAATCGTCCCCTTTTTTAAATCGAACGCGGTGTGACAGTGGTAAAAAAAATTTTTTTTGAGTGATTCGTTTTTTTGGTTAACCGACGTTTCGGATGACCGACTTCGGATAATCGACGCTCTACTGTACTTATTTCTGAGTTATTTTTCAAATATTGGTTCTTATTATTTTAAAATGACTTTTATTAACATTTAATTTTATTTTTTTTTTTTTTTTTTTTCAGAGACTAGCATGATGGACCTGCGTGTATCAGATAGAGAATAATTGAGAACTAAGGTAAAAAAAAAATTAATTTTAATTATTTTAAATATCGCTATGATGATAAAAGTTACCGTTTGATTCTTTTATGATAATAATTTTTTGGCTGTACTTACTGAGTGAGTTTTTTAAATAAATCTTGGTTTTTATTACATACTTATTTTAAAAATGGCTTTTTTAACATTTCATTTATTTGTTTTTCAGAGACCAGTAATGATTACCTGAGGGTGTGTTCGGGAATAGTAAGAATAATCTAAAACACCGAGGTAAAAAAAAAAAAAAAAAAAAAAAAAATTAATTAATTTATATAGTTTTATTTTAAATTTCCCTATGTGGATAAAATTACGTTTAATTTTTTTCATTAATTTTAGTTTTGTTTTGTACTATTTCTGAGTA